>APFE030803499.1:165343-180143 GCA_000404065.3 Pinus taeda
ATTAATGTAAACCTGTCGCCGAAAGTGAGAAACTTGCCATTGAGGCATGCAAGCTTCAAAGTACTGAAAGGGTTGTTCCTAGGTCGACTTCTTGGATAATGAGCTAATGTCGACAAGAAGTGAATCGTCGTAGGAGGGCCTTAATGAATCCCACATCTACGACACGGAATGAAGAAAATTATTTTGGAGGTGAAAATGATCTGATGATACAGGGTTCAGGGTGGCGGTCATGAAAGAATGGAGTATGAATGTATTGCAGTGGGTGAGACACAGGTGAATTCTCTGAATGACTTCTCTTGAATAGATTGGTGACACTGACGATGGATTGGTAGCGTTAACCCCAAAGATGGATGGTGTGATGGACCAATGGTGATGTGACCAGTGAACGGAACAACCCAACCCGTCTCGGATGCAGAGAGAAAGTGTCATGTTTAAGAGCGACTTGCTACTAATAAAGTTTTTTCAAGTTTTCTTCCCAATTTTCCCCAGTCATTTCTGACCAGTACCTCTTTATTTTTTTCAAGCTTGAGGAGGATAGCATATGCTTGTTCTATAATCCGCCCTTCGGGCAAACCTGTCACTATATTTTAGCGAGCCTAGCGACAGTGACACTCGTTCTCGTCCATTTGGACGAGTTTGTCGCTATTAGGTTTTAGCGAGTTTAACGACAAATATAACTCGATCCTTTTCAATTTTAGAGAGTTTGAAAGGGATGGAAAGGAAACTCCAAAGATACTTTTTCGTCATATAATCCCTTAAGTCCGGAAAAGCATAAAATAATACGAAAGGGACGAATTTTCAATAGTTTTAACGAGCCGAACAAGACAAGCACTCGATCTTTTTGTGTAATAATCCCTCTGGTCCAAAAAGATTAAAATCTAGAGGAGGGATAGCACTTCCGATGACTTTAACGAGCAGGAGAGGCTAATCACTCAGCAATATTTTCATATTTTACGAGTCAGTTGAAAAGAGCTTAAAGGAGACTCGCTTTTCGAGGAACGAGTGATGATTTTGGGTGGCAGCTGATTCCAGGTAAGGTTTGGAATTTTCCAATCACGGCAGTGTTACAAGGATGGCTAATAGAATCACTCTTCACGGATGTTCCTCGAAAGGGTAAACAATCAAATGGAGGTGAACGATCGGCTAAAAACAAAGTGGAGGTGATGATGAGAACACAACCAAGGCTCAAAAGCTGACGATAAGGCATTCATAATGGTTATTTACCAGTTCAATTTTTAATGAGCTTAAACTCTGGGGAAACATTTTCTCATTTCTTATGTTTATTTTTTAACGAGCTTGAATTTCACATTAAAACTGCTCATGGTGGGTTTACTTTTTAATGAGCTTGAACCCCCCTGTGGTAACACTTCTCGTGATAATTTTGCATGCCCCCAGCATAATAACGCAAATCGAGTTGCATGCCCCTAAGCTTCATTGCATTCAACACGATGGTTGGAATGAAGGTTTACCTTCGAGATCTTTGAAAGACTCGATTTGGAAAGGGAGTTGTTTCATTTTTTTTTTTTTAATGAGGTTGACACAGTAAAAGAACTATCCTCATGGAGACCTTTGATCTCAACTCATAAGGGGTTATGAAGGAAAGATCTGGTTCCAATGCCCCCAGTACATAATGTACAACATCACTGAATTGATCATCAAATGATGTAGATATGGTAGGTCTTGGAGGCAATGCCTCACAATGATCCACACTATCAAAATGTTCTGAGTTCTTCTTCATTTTTATTGATGTAGAATATCTCATGGGACAGGTTTCCACTATGGCCACTTCTGCCAGCTTACTCAGAGGCGGAAGGGAAAAAGTCCCCATTAAGGAAGGGTCTTTTAGGAGACCTACTCCGATATTTTGAAGTGACTGAGAGCTTCTGTGGATCATCGGAAGGCTTTCCGTAACTTGTGAACTGTTGGGGAGAAATGTTTGTTGGTCGACGATTGTCATTCCTCCTTGGAAGGGAAAAGAAATATTTTTGAAGTACGTTGACACAACAGTAGCCATAGCATATATCCTAGGCCTTCCCAATAGGATGTTGTAATCGAGGTTTCTGTCGATAACTTCAACATCAATTTCTACTGTTTTTCCCCCCAGTTCGACTTGCAAGTTGCTTAAAATCCCATATGGAGTGTATTTTCGCCCATCAAATGCTTTAACGTCATTGATGATTGCGACGAGGGTGGTGAGCCTAAAGTTTTCCAGCAACTCATTGACATAATACATGTAGATTCCCCCTCATCAATAATCGTTCGATGAACAGTTTTATTGAGGGCTTTCACTTGAAGAAGGAAAGCTAGTTGAGCTGGTAATTGAGGGTCATATCCTTTGTGATCAAAGGCCACAAGATTGGAATCCGCTGGGTAAATCCACCTATCACTGATAATAAAGCCTGCTTTTGGGGGGGGAAATTTTGCAGTGTCTCAAGTGTCGACATAGCGGACGGCGATTGGGCTAGATCCTCCACTATATTATAATGTTGTGCTGCTCTGGCACGAGGATTAAATGTCGATTTGTGTACTACTCCCTTTGGCGGCTTTATCGTTAGCTTAGGAATGATGGGTGGCACAACTTCGGTCGACGTTGTTGTCGAACTACTAGGTTGATCTATAGCCTTGTTGTTCGACATCTGTGGATTTCCATAATCTTTATTCCTTGTCAATATCAAAGCATCATTTTGTTGTTTTGAAATGGAAAACATAAGCACTCGGGATGGGGAAGCATTGTCTCTAGTAACCAGATTTGTTCCTGGGTTCGGAAACGGATCTGTCAATACTACTGAGGTTTTTGAACTTTTGAAGAATTTTCTAAGTTCATCTTTATATGGACGGTCTCTGGTCCAGTGATCCTCGTCACATATATTGCGTGGACTTTTTGGTTTCCTATACCCTAAAGGGTTTGCAAAAGATTCTTTAGGAGATGAGTCCCCCTGGTTCTTCTTCTTCCCTTGTTTTTTCTTCTTGCCTCCCTGTTGCTTGGGTTCTTTGCCATTGTCTGTCGACACGGCATTTACTTCCGAGGCTAGAAGTTCCTCATTTTCGTTTTGACTTGAAACCGTGCGGGCCTTTTTCAATGTAGCCTTTACGATATTAGTGCTTGTCTTAGCTATCATGCCATCACCGGCATGAGAGTCTTTGTTTGATTTAGGAGGCAGAGGAACGGAAAATTCTGGTCTAGGAGCATCAGGGATTTTATCGTAGAGCGTGCCAGATTGAGTATAGATCAAGTCTAGATATTGTGCACAAGCAATAACTTGCTCTTCAGTGATGACTCCTCCCTTTGCCACATCTTCTATAATAGCAGGTAACAGTGACTTAATAAACCATTCAACCAATAGCTGATAAGGAACATATGTTTTTACCATTCTACGATGACGTCGCCATTCATGAATATGATCGGATATGTGAGTGGCCGCTGTTTGTTTGAAATTGGTAAGTAGCTCAGTTCCTGTTTCGTACCTTATGGGCAGCTGAAAATGGGTTAAAACGGTTGTGGCTAGGGTAATGAAGTTATCAAACAAATCTCTAGGCAATTTGATATACCACTTTGCTGCCAGACCAGTTAGCGTTCGCTGAAAGAGGTGAAGCCTGATTGAATCATCATTGAGAGTGTTCGATGAACACCATAGATGAAAGGTCATCACATGATTCGATGGGTCTTCACCCGGATTTCCATTAAATTTAGGAATATCAAACGAAAGTTTATGTGGAATCGTCGGCCACCAAGGGGCGTAGGAAATTGGATCGTTCGTTAGTCAACTTAGATCTAGTAACTCTAAAGTTGCCCCAAAAGGCAATTGTTGATTCAGGCTTGGTTGAGCATACCCAGGATAAGATGTAATTGCTTGAGTAGTTGGTCTTTGCATACCAGCATAATGCATTTGATGTTGGTAACTTTGGTAAGGTTGATGGGCATAACCATTATGATATGGTTGATACGGCTGCCCATTACTTACAAAGACTTGTTGCTCATATCCTTGGTAAGCTTGCTGGAATTGCGGTTGTTGGTATTGCACCAACCATGGTTGTGAAGTCATGGGCTGTTGTCCAGTATTAACTGTTTGACCAAGATGGGGGGTGGTGATCCCCATTTGAACCTATGCCATTCCACTAGTTGGTGATTGTGGTTGTGTCGTAGGTACAAGAGGTTGTTGCATTATAACCTGTGAAACTTGAGGTTCGCATACAGCTGGCAACGCTTATATTTGCTATACTGCCACAATAGCCGGCGTAGTGGGGATATTTGTCATAGGTAAACTTTGTTGCATTGAGCATACAACTCTTGGTTGCTGAGGCAGGATTGAAACCCAACCGCTAGTTGTAATTCCAGCATAACCTAAATTTTGTTGTGAACTCACGCATGGTTGTCTTTCCGAAGAAGGCAATGAAAGGGTATACGGCCCTCCATATGACGGTAATCTAGTAATCAAAGGAATGATTTGCCTTTGGGGGCCAGTTTGCCCAAATTGACCTTGTGAAGGATAAATTTGTCGAGACTCAACGTAAGCGATTCCAAA
The DNA here is from genome assembly GCA_000404065.3 of Pinus taeda. Lineage (NCBI taxonomy): Eukaryota > Viridiplantae > Streptophyta > Pinopsida > Pinales > Pinaceae > Pinus > Pinus taeda. Next base: position 169,867 of record APFE030803499.1, read on the forward strand.
TACAATTCCAGACGAACAAATGAGAACAGTCCATACTGTTGAAACAGTCCCTGGATAGACTCCATCCAGCGATTGAGAGCTGGTTGGGACAGATGGCACGCTGACGAACATTGTCGGAGTAGCAGCAGGAGCTTCTATTGTTGCTGTGTCAGGTAACACAGTCCTTGATGTCGACGGTTGTTCAGAAATATTAAGCCTATCCAAAAGATTCCTTAGCAATTCTTCAGGAACTTCCAATGGTGGGTGAATATCTTCTGATGAAGAAGGACACAGGGCGATCCCAGCTCCAAATTGCGTTGGAGTGTTAGAAGGAGGATCTTCCACAATATCTTCTATGGCAATCAATCTAGGAGGAAGAGGCAGACCGTCAGGTCCGTAAAATATTTCTGGTGCCGAAGAAGATATAAGTTTTGCAGCAGTAGATGATTGGGGAGTAACACCTTCTGAATCAGCTGTAGATGGAGCTAGTTCAGGAATAGAAGTGTTTACTATCACACTAGGATCCGTTGTAATGTCCTTTTGTTGTTGCGGAATTTCTCCTATAGAGGCAAGGATACCAAAAATGTTCGGAGTAACCGGAGTCTCTGAGGATGTCGGAGTACTGCCTCCAACCAACCTAGGGGACTTTGACCCAGTCAAACGAGTTCACGTTGTCCGGAATGGTTTCGCTTCTAGAGTCAATGATGTTTGAATCATAAGTCTCCGCGAATGACGGGGTTTTGATTGAATTTCTTCCACGATTGCAGATTACTTGATCAACTCAAAATAAAAGGGAATTTATTTTTTCAAATTAAATGAATTTTGGATGTTTTGACACAACTTGTTTTTTCAATTTTTAAGAGTCGTGAAAAAAAAAGATGACTCTAGTCGCCTTCGATTTTTAATGAGCCTGAAGTGACAAGTGCTTAGATGGACCTTTTCCTTTAAGGAGTCTGAAAAGGAGCAAAATGGACTTCTCTGGAAATCTAGGTAGAGGGGATTACCAAACCAATCGTAAAACTGTAGAATATTTTTACGGTATGGTAGAAAATCTTCCCAAATGCTATGTTTAGTGCATTGCGATCGATAGGGTGGCAGAAAGGGCTTCCTAAGGATAAAGGATGCAGCCTATTGTGGTCTCCTAATATATACTCAACGGTACATGGGAGCACAAGTCCGTTCTGGCACTTGTTGTCTCAGAGTGGAGGAATCACCCAACCAGCAATGAAAACAACAGTTACCAGGTTTTTCGACGCCGGAATACGTCTCTAGCCTAGACCTCTAGATGTTGTGCGTTAGGTTCCAAAGCGTTGTTAGATTCATTAAATTTATTTTAAGTTGGTCTTGCTTAAAAATTTTCCTTTCAATTTCACCGCATGATGTGTATACAATTCCTAAAATGCAGTCTAATATGATAAACAACCGTTTAATCTTCTTTTGGCAATGAAAATCCTAGCTACTAAGGAAAGAAAGTTCAGAATCTTTCAACCAAGAGCACAGAGCACACACTAAATGCACCGTCCTAAATCAAACCAAGAAGTATAAATGCAAATGCACATGCATGTATTTTTTTTGGCCTTCTTAATGTATGAATGACGATAAGAAACCTAAGTGCAAGTCTGAATTATTTTCAAAGCGACAATAATCAACAAATTTCTTTTCAAAATGAAGTGAAGGTAAGGGAGACACTTTGCGATTTCAAAATGAAAATTGCTTTTCGACACTTTAAAAACTACTAATTCAAATCATATACAAGAGTAACTGTATAATTGACTATCAAGAACAATGGGATTGCCTTCTAAAACTAAAACGACAGCTACGACACTTTCAGATCAAGAAACAACAATTCAACTATGCTACTTCTTTGCAAAACAGAACTAAAAATGGCACACAATACATAAAAACACTTACATTTCTTTGCACAATAGAGGCGGAATGATGTAAGAGAAGGGGGTTTTCACAGAGATATACTAACCACAGACAGAAAAACTCCTGAAAATAACTGAAAATAGTGAGGAAAAACCAAAGTTTGAAGGTAAAGTTAACCTTCACTGAACATCACACCTATCACACAGTGAATTCAATATGTAGCACACCTACTGCACTCGGGAAGTGCGATGCATACAGACTGCCTTGAAGGCAGGGTGTGATGGTACCAGTGCGAGACTTTAAACAAGTTTTTACTCACAATTTGAAATTCAGTTCAGGGATTTAGGCCGAGTAAGTGATGTTCAGTATATGTAAATCACAGGGGTTGATCTAAGGAGGTTACTAGAGCCACCACTCAAGGCAATTAGAACGTTTGCAGATCTATTGTTTGATTCATAAACAAAACCTGGAGATAGACTGAAGCAACATTGATCTACTTTGCATTTGTATGACAAATGAAGTTCGAAGGCTAGCTGGCTTGGCTTCAGGCTTCGTCTGTAAGTTTATAAAAGAAACAAAGATAGGCTAACAAACAATCTAGGCGCTCCCCAGCGGAGTCGCCATTTCGTTACCGGGAATAGTGTCCACTCGGAGCTGCTATTCCCTCTAAGACTGGTAGTTATCTTAGAAACAAACAAGTAAAGTCTACTTTCACTTTCCTTTATGAAAATAGATAAGAGTGGAACAAAGGAGACCAACCTTAGTCTTGCGTTTGGTTTCCTTGTTTGATTCCTCTCCTTCCTGATAGAGCTTTGCCGCTTCTTCTTCATCTGCCCAGCTTCAAAGAGCACTTGTGGAATCAAAGAAACATGCTATTATCGAAGAACAAATATCTATATTCATAAATAACACAGGACCAAATATGTGCTAACCATACAAATGCATATATAATGAAACATACACAATATAGAGGAAAACTTGAATAGCTTTATTAAGTTCAAGAGTAGCAAGAGGATTACAACCATATGTTCTGACCCAGCATCATCCTCTAGCAAGAAAGCCCTTATTCACCTCAAGTAAAGCTTAGATCACCCAACACTATGAAGTTACACCAGAAAACCAACAACACTTCTCTAGAAGATACAAGATTCTAGCCTCTGAATCTCTGTGATGAGGGATCCATATATATATGATTGTAGGGGGGTGAGTCATCTTTTGGGGTCTTGATTAGTGTCCTCTCTCTGATAGTTCTTGATTCCACTTGGAGAATGATGATCTCTTACTCATCCTTGGTCAAAAACAGAGAGGCAAGTGTCAGAGGGGAAGCTTCTGGAAGATTCCATGATCTTCCACCTCGCAAATTGTCATTGCCATTTGTCCATTCCTGACCATCGCACCCTACAGAGGAGCCATTCAGTATGCATCACACTCCTTACACTGGGAAGGTGATATGCATCGCACCCTCTGCACTGGGTATTCAATATGGTCTAGTTTTGACCATTTCTGAGCAGTTTTTAGTGGAGAACTTCTGGGAGATGATGTAATTAGCTGACCTTATTCCTTTAGGAAATGAAGCAACACTTTTAGGGACTTAGGAGCCCTCAGTTTATGGACATTTATGATTGGGGTTGAAGTGCCCAAAAATTTCTATAACACAGGCTTAATTTCTCTCAGCTTAACTACTGATATCATAGGAGAACATTTACATATCAATAGAAGAGAAAATGTGAGGAGAATAACATAGGGTTGCTAGAAACCCTAATGTTGTTGCAACCAAGATGAGCTAATAAATAGAGTTGTGATGCATTTTTTGTGTTGAATGTTGATTTTCCTACTGTTATCACCTAAATCTGCCTTAGGCTGAAAGAAGGAAAAATTCAGGGTAACCAGAAACCATGCTCAGTCTGGTAGCTAGCCCTACCAGAACAGGAGAGGGCTCTCTCCGAGTCACACTTAGTGAATAGATAAACGAAAATGCCTGAGATGACTTACAGTGGAATATTTGTCTTAGGCTAGTAAGTGAATATGGATACAAGAAGTGATTTTTATGAATGACTGTGCTTCTGGGATGGTATGGGACCAATGGACCTCAATGAAACAAAGAATTTAATACAAAGGCACAGATTACTTCGTGATGCAAGATAGGCAGAGAGTCCAACAATTTAGTTTGAAAGCAATGTCGAATGGAGAGATTGCTTAGGAGGGTGAAAAGGGCATGGGCAACATGAATCCTTTTCAACAGAAGAAAAACATTGAACATGAAATTTTCCCACATGCAGAGCAATAAAATTGAATTCTACCTTATCTAACTCAGAAAATTTCACTGGAAATGAATATGAAATGATCTATGAAACATAACAAGATACATATGAAACATAAGATACACATTTGATACACTCATAACCACGTGAATCTCATGAAACAGAGCCGCTGCCTTTCATTAATCCTCTGTAAAAAATATACAATGAAGAAACAAAGTTTCTTTCCCACAGTCTCCCAGAAGTTAGAAGCCAACCAACCCTTTGCAAATAGTTTGCATACAATATATAGAATGTTCCATGAAGAGATAGAGTGCCCAAGGGTTGGGGATTTACTCGAATCATTACAAAATGAAGGTGGAGAGCCAAACATCAGCTACAGGTGCAACACCACAAACATGACAAATGGCTTGGGTGACACTTTGCCTTCCTATGCCACTTGGATAGATGCCCATCTGGAGTGAAAATACTTTATATGCCACCTTTGGTGTTGAAAAGGTGAAGTGTAGATGTGAGGGCCCACTTATGAAAAGTTGCGAAGCGAAATTTTGCAAAACAGAGGTATTTTGGGCCTTTTTTCCTATATGCGCGCACCCTTTCCTATATGTGTTGCGCCACTTTGAGGCCATTTTTGAGACACTTTCAGGAGTCCAAAATGCCTAAGTGTGCTTTTTGGAAATCCTATCCTGTCTACTTTCCAGCCCAAGTGGAATTTTTGAATTTGGAGCTCATTTGCCCCTCCAAATCTTCATTCTCCCAAGACTGCTTCCTGTGTGTCAAAATAGGGGCAGTGAGGCCATTTTTTGGGTGTTTTTGACCTCCTGGAGACTCAAATCATGCCCAAATTTCTTGCCCGAGTGCCAGTAGTCGTGATTTTTCATGCTGAATCCAAAAATGTAAACCATTTCTCATTTGGAGCTCCCAATCCTATGTGTCGCGCCAATGGCGCGGCGCGTATAGAGAAAAAACCTCTGTTTGTGCCAAAAAATTTCCATGTGACCAAAATTGTCCCAAATTTCTTGAAATTTGGGCTAGAGGTTCTCTAAGAGGCACTATGTTGGGCCACAGAAGCTTCAGCCAAGATTTGATTCCGATCTTACTTTTTTTCCTCTTTTTGTTGCTTTGCTCAACTTGGCCTTCAAGATCCTTATTCGGGCCTTTGCGCTCATGTTCCGTGCCCTGTAATGACAAGCCATCCTCCTCAGTATGGTTTTATCTCTGTTGGCCTTCTCTAGCAGTCTCTCCAAGTGTATATTGACCCACTCTAACCAGGTCTCATGGTCGTTGTTGATCTCTTGCTCCAAGGTAGTGAGCTCGATCCTCCTTTGCTGGGCAGCTTGTCGATTCTCATGTATGCTTTGTAGCTCCATGATTGCTTGCTGGTCCTCAAGCTGCTTGTTCCTCTGCTCCAGATACTTGATGATCCATCTGGCCCTCTCCACATTGAGTATCAAGTCATGGATCTCCATGTCCTGCTCCTGAATGGTCATCCTAAGTCGGGCATTCTTTGCCTCTACCTCATCATCCTGAATGAGGATGACATCGGTCTCCTGTACACCAGATGGTCCATCATCATGCACGGGCTTCTTGCCCTTGTCTAGTACATGTGTCGCTGATGCCGGAAGCGAGGCCCCTTCCACCCTGGGTGGAGATAACACTCGCTTTGCTGCTGCAAACAAGTGCCTACTGCCTCTCTGATATGTAACAAAAACTTGCATGGTAGTGGTCTCATGGTGCTCATGCTAATGAGAAGAACCACCCATCTCTTTCTCTAGCTTTGATAGTACCCGTGATGTGCTGAAGAAGTCACGGGAGATGAAGTCCTCCCAAGCAATGCCTTGCAATCCCAACTGATGATATACCAAAATCCGGATAAGAGCAAAGTGTAACACACTGTTAAGCTACTGCTAAAGGGTCTTATGCAACATGAAGGTGTTCATCCTCTCTATGTTCCTACATATGAAAAACGTGAGGTTCATTATCCTCACCCTGGTGAAGTGCATGAGCAACCGAATATGATAGGCATATAGTCAAGAGAACCTCCCCTCACAGCTGAAGTATTTCATGATCAACCTCATGAGTGGAGCATACTCATCTTTCAAGTATCTGAAGGGAAAGACTCTTGTGAGCTGACTCAAGAATCTGTCCTTGATGTAAGGCTCATAGTGTTGCCTATCCACCTTCTTCTTCTTATGCCACCATTCTCAACATTTGGTATCCTGTTGCCACTGATTAGCTTCGGTGCATGTGAAAATGACCCCGCCAAGATAGACTGACCTCCATGTAGATGAAGCAATAGATGGGCCAAACCATGATGAACTCTAACATTTGCCACCCTTTGACATTCAACATGCTAGGTGCTAGAACATGAAATGCAAGAGGGCATGCTTGTAATTCAGTGAGGGTAGTGGGCTCATACCTGACTGTTGCCCTCTTGTGGTGGTCTCCTGGGAGCCTGCTCTTCTGAGGATGAGTCACTTTGTGTCTCCATCTCATACTCTGACGAATGATGTGATGTCATGACTGCAATGTGGACTGTGATTAGGCTGCCCTTTGATGATGGTGTGAGGCTGGGTGCCTTTGTGATATCTATCACCAAGGGGAACAACGAAACAGGGAGTATTAGGAAGTGAGTGATGTAATGGGAATAGGGATTATAGGGAGAAATTTGTTAGGGATATGGGAGGAGTTTGGGTATTTTGATAGGGTAGGGTTTGGGGTATTGTGTTGACCAACTAGTGGAGGGATAGGGGAGAGGGTTTGATAGTAATTTAGGGCAGGGGTATTAGGAAAGATGAGAAAGGGAGGATGGGAAAAATGGTAGGTGAGAGGAAAATGATGGGTGGAAAGGAACCTTGGCACTAACAACACACTTTAGCAACCCTAGCCATCATGGTTTTTGGTGATTTATTATGGTTGATTTTATGCATTTTGGTGGCATTAAAACATCTCTATAAACCATCATATCACTGATAAAATTTGATGAACAAGCGATGTTATAAGGCCTACCTCTCAATTTGATAGGCTTCGCCAAAATTTGGAAGTGATTGGGCACTTGTTTTGGCCCTTTGTCTGTGTGCGCCACGCGCAAAGCCCAGTGCGCCGCGCCCTAGGTATATGCGCCGCGTTGCTTGAAACCGCTACCAACTCCCTCAAACACTCACAATGCACACTCACACCTTTTGAAACATTTCTGCAAGGCTTGGATTAGCTCAATGCCTTTGATTTTGATGAAAACTTGTATATATAGCTTTGGAAGTGATGGGTTAATTTTTTTTCCTCTTCAAAAACCCATTTTTCTAATGTTATGTTTTGGCACTTTTTCACCGACTTTAAAGCACACTGATTTTCACTTTCCCTTTGAAATTTTAGCTCAAATGATGAAATTTTCAGCAATCTTTGTAGGAATTGCACGACAAGACATTTGGCCACGGAAAACATGACTGCATCTGAAGAAATCAACTGACGACTTTTTTGAAAATTTTGTCATAAATGACATTGTTTGACTTTTCTTCAAAACAGAGTTTTGGAGAAGAGTTGAATTCTATCCACATGACGATGAAGCTCTCTGAATCATAACTGTGTAAGGGCCTCACTTTGGCCTGCATGGCTTTATTGGACATGTTCAAAGACCAAATTGATGAATCCCTAGACCTAGACATCGAAAATGACTGTTGTCCTTTAAAGGACCAGACCTTGACTGTCATGGACTTTGATGATTATTGACAAAAGACCTGAGCCAGCAGGGGCCAGACATGAGGGGGAATGACTACCATGACCTTCTCCATCAGATTATGGCATGCCCCTAGAGGAATGCAGCTGGGTGAATGGAGCGGGACACCTAAACATGAAATGCATAAAGAGTTTTGATCTCTGACGGAGGACTGACTAGACCGACTCTAACACCTATTATTGTTCCTGCCATCACGGGTGACACAATTCTTTGAGCATCTACATGGATCCATCTAGCTTGTTTTTCGACACTCTTAATCACACTGTTTCTTACAAAAACCCTAGCTTTCTCCATGAAAACCTTCCACTTGAAAACAAATGACATTGGCCATACATACTTTTCAACAAAGAATGATTTAAAGCATAAGTACTTGCTTGAAAGAAAACACTAATTGGAACCCCTGTATAGTCCCCTTCCATGTAATGGTGTTGTCAAAACAAGTGGCCTTTGTAGGGTTTTTTCTAAGCTTCCTCGATCATGTCATCATCCATAGATCTGTTATTATCCTTAGAACAAGTGTTGAATGCAGCATCGTAGTCTTGCAATGTCAAAAGGCATAATTCTTTTAAAATTGGATGATGTTTTGCCATGTCTCTAGAACCACAGTAACAAACTCTTTCATAACATCAACCCTGCAACACATACAACCATTGATTAATCATCAATATAAGTTTACTTTAATAAAACAAGTAGCGAATATTATAAATAATAATAGGCAAAAATGTATGGCCTTGAGAAACTATTATCAAGATGGCTCGACCTTCCAACATTCTTTGTATCACCCCTTTAATATGTTTTTTGGGATGTATCCCAATGCATTGTTTGATACTGTATGTTTGTCGATGTATAATCCAAGCATTTGGATGAGTTAATTAGGCATTGAAAGTAGTGCAATCCTCCTTCTTTCATTATCTTACATTATGAAGAAAACATATTTGATGGGTAGGGAGCTAGATATGTTTTCCTTTGGTCACAAATCTGGTGAAGTCGCACAGTCGCCATTTAATGGAGGTCACGATTCCGATGGCTTGTCATGCTTGTGATTATGCAACTTCTTGTAGGAGACATTTAAAGTTTGATTGCATAGTCACAACCTAAGAGGAGTCGCATCAACCTTTTTTGCTTTAGGAGTGATTTTACGACCTGGCATTAGGAGAGGTCGCAAAGTCGTTTTTTAGGGAAGTCGCATTTTCTAGTGGCTTTCATTGAGGCTCAAAGCGCAACCTCACGACCTATGGAGGAGTGACACTTATTGGCGGTCATGTATTCAGATGCCAATTGGTAGCATTCTCTGTAATCCAGCCTCTGTGCAACAAAATAGTGGTCTTTTCCTCTCATAGTTTAAGTCAACAAAGTAATATAGCCACCATAGGTATTTACTACACGACCCTTTAGCTTATGCTCAAGGCACTACTCTTGCATGGGCATATAAGTACCTCGATCAAGCTTGAAACGTGCTCCTCGACATTTGCCTCTGATGGCACCTTAAACACCCTACACTCTCTATCCCCTTGGTCATCTATGCCCCCATATAGATTTCTATCTCGATTTATCTGCTAATAAAACAATGGTCGTAATTCCAGATAATAGGTTACATCGTGAGAGGCAATTGGGTGGAGATAACTTTGACATATCATGGCGACCAAATGTTCAAGAGGCTCCTTTGTTTTTTATTGCGGAGGGATTAGAACAAGATCGATGTGCTCCTTTGTTTTTTATTGCGGAGGGATTAGAACAAGATCGATGTGTTCTGTATAACATATCCTATCGGAATAGGACAATTATGAAATACCAAAAAAAATATCAGATTGCATCATAGCTTTTATTGTCTTTATGTGGCATCCACTCATGCTTTCCTCATGGTATAATTGGCTAATACATTTGAGTTGTGGAAACAACTTGTATGACGTGCTTTCCTCCACGTCTAATTAAGTTCATTAATCATTCTTATTATTTCTTTTATACAGAGCGCCCAACATTTACTTAACTCTCAGTGGTGTGTATGGTTTTCAAGGGACTATATTGATTGTAGGCATCCTCCTGATCATCAGAACATCTTATATTCGAAGAAATTCACTGAACCTTAATCTCATGATCCATGCTCCTACTGTACATGTGGCATCCACTCACAGCATCTATATATGCAACAATTGATTTAACGGGCCCGCTGTGACCTTCTAACACTACCAAACACTGAGGCACATTTTCCTCTCCTCTTTTCCACACTCTAATTATATTATCTGCAGATCCACTAAATAAAAATTTTGCAACACTCACCAACCATAAAATTGCGCGTTTGTGGCCTTGTTATGAAACCAGCTCAAGAAAAGATAGAAAAGATAGATCAACACCTTAGAATTCAGCCTCTTCGAGGGGGCAACCTCCTTTACATTACATAAATGAACAATTCTTTGATGATCAAATAAAAGACCTCCTTT
>APFE030803499.1:182326-233796 GCA_000404065.3 Pinus taeda
AATTATACCAGCCTCTAGCATTTCTGCAACCATACGTTCAATTTCACTCTTTTGGACATAGGGATATCTATACGGCCTAATGTTTGGAGGAACACTTCCTGGAATCAGATTAATAGCATGATCATGATCACGTATAGGTGGGAGACCTTTAGGAGTCTCAAATACCTTGGAATGATGGTCCAGGACTTTTTGGAGATCTGGAGAAATAGATGATTCCGATGTGGAAACATCTAGCGAACATAATTATGCAATTACACCACTTTGTTCCTTTTTTAGAAGCTTTGTCATACCATTAGAGTTGATTATCCTTCCTGGTTTCCCTGCAATACCCCTTAATTCAACTTCCTTTCCTTCCGTAGAAAATTTGATGAAAAGTTCTTGAAAATTAAAAGCTATTGTACCCCAAGGATTGTAGCCATTGGACTCCTAGTACAACATTGGCACCTCCCATTGGAATGGAAAGCATTGGGCTAGTCAATACATATTCTCCCATCAATAGCTTGATATTATGGCACTTTCCAGAGCAATTTATTGTTCCTCCATTTGCAACCATCACTTGACACTCTGGTGCTGGATATAAGAAGCAATTCAATTCTTTTGCTACCTTACAATGAATAAAATTATGGGTACTTTCTGAATCAATCAACATTATTACCCTTTTCTTCTTGATTTGTCCTTCTATCTTGATGGTTTGAGGAGTGGTAATTCCCGCCAATGCATTACAAGAAATGGTCGGATTCATTTTTTCTTCATCTAGGCTTTGTTCCTGGAGTATATCCTCTTCTTTTGACCTTTCTTGCTCCTTTTCTTCTTCCTCTTCAAAATCAATGTAGAATAATTTCTTATCAGCACATTTATGTCCTTTAGTGTATTTGCTATCACAACTATAACAAAGCCCTTTTGCTCTTTTTTCTTCCAATTGTTGTGGTGTCAACTTTACAGGTTGTGGAAGACTAGCGGCAACAACACTTCCGTCTTTATTGATGTGAGTGGTATGCTTCCTGGTTGCCATAATTTTGCTTTCCATTTTTCTTGCTAACCTGAATTCCTTCTCTAATGAATCGGGTTCCCAAAGGAGAACATCATGTTGGATATTATCCTTTAAAGACCTTATGAACACATCAATCCTATTCTCCTTTGGAATATTTTTTACCCTTATGTTCAATTTTTAGAACTCCTCAATGTGCTCCATTATTGAACCCTTTTGTTTGAGACTTATCAATTGGCTAAAAAAAGTGTTGCTTTTTGTATCCTCATAATGTGTTATCAATTCTTCTGTAAAAATTACCCAACTGATAAATTGTTTACGAGAGCAAAGCCATTGATACCATACAAACTGATTTGGTTCCAAATATAAAGTTGTCATATGTACCTTTTGTGTGTTTTGCACATTATTGAGATCGAAAAATTGATCCATCTGTAATATCCATGTTGCGGGATCCTTGCCATCAAACTTCCTCATATCGATTTTTTGAATATGGTGGGTCTTCGATCCAACATTAGAGTCTATGGAATCATGAGTAACATTTCTTTTTTTCTCATCATGAGTTTCCTTTACTACCCTTTCACCTTTAGTGACCCTTTCTTGTAGCAACTTATTCATATTTATCCTCAATTCTTCCATGTATGTTTTCAAATCTATCTTCAAATCATCCATCTTAGCTTCCACATCATTCATCTTAGCTTCTACACCTTTCTTTAAACAATCCATCTTAGATTCTGTTCCTTTTTGTGCAAGTGGCACTTGTTGCACTTGGTCTCGTAATATTGATATATCATGTTTCATTTCTTCCTCTTCTTCATGAGTCATGCTAGAGCTTTCAGGTCGCCTACTAGGTGTTTCCATTTTCTTTCCTCAGGGCATCAATTATTGATAATAATGCTTCACTATGCCCTTTGAATTCCTTCAAAATAAATTTTTAAACCAAGCTTAAGCAAACATTTTAAAAAATATACACACCTTTTTTCACCTTATAGGAGCTCGATATTGCCTCTGATGTATCTCTGTAATTTCGGATCATCCAGTTCTGAAATTGTGACTTGCGGTAGCCCTCTGTGTCCTCTTTCCAATTCCACTAGTCTGACCCCAATTGGATTCTCCAATGAAGCGTTATGCCAAATCTCCCACAGTGACCTGATTATATACTAATTCAATAGAGCAAAGTTGTACGACGTTCCATGAGTCACTGTTTTGACCTATGGCTTTGAACAATATATAAAAGAAACTACATTTCGTCCTCTTTCTGCACCTTTTTACGAAATTTCAATCCAATGCTCAGAGAAAAAGTTATGACGATTTTCCCCAGGTCACCTGTTTGGAATGTAATTCAGGAGTCTGCAAAAATACCAACTTCCTCAGACCATATCTCTGCCATTATAGCACAAAATTCTCTGAAATTCGGACCTGAGATTTATCGCGATGTCTTCTCAATTTTTTTTTCAACTTTTGAAACATCGCAGAAAAATGTTATAGCGAAAATGCCACGATGACCGGTTTGGAGCAGCGAAACCATAGAATCCAAAGCTCTGATGCCAAATGTTATGAAACCAGGTCAAGAGAATATATAAAAGATAGATCAACACCTTAGAATTCAGCCTCTTCGAGGGGGAAACCTCCTTTACATTACATAAATGAACAATTCTTGGATGATACAAATGAAAATACCTCCTTTCTGTATATAGGAGTCTAAGGGGTCATAACATAATCCGAGCCTACATAACAATAATAATGTAAGGGCACAATAATAATAATAATAGTGGGCTTCTATGGGGCACAATATTAACAATATGGGCACAATAGGGGCACAAAAATATTAATAAGGGGTACAACTACAATAGTAATGGGGTAATCACTAGTATTATGGGGACCCAACAGGCCTCTTAAGGTGCAAGACATGTTCATATGTTGCGCACTACCCTCCAGAGTAGAGAATGGAGCCGTTGGGGCTGAGAGCCAATGCATTGATGGAAAATTTGTGCCTCTCAAGCGTAGAAACTAGAGAATGCTTTCTCTCGCTCGAGGCCTTTGCCTAGATCTTGATTCTGCAATCCTCAGATCTGAATTTGTTTATGAGGGAATTCAATATGGCCTTGTGAGTAGAAATGTTTGATTATAAATGAGATGGAAAGGTATTTCTTATAATATCATACGAAATTTTCTTAGTAACCTCTCCAAAAAATACTTTGGCAAAGAGCACCTAGGAAGCACATTAACTGGACTAACATCATTAGCATTTGGTATCGATAAGAACTAACTCCCTTCTTTTAAGTGGGGATGTTTAGTAAATAATTGATCTGAGCTTATTAAATTGTGTTGGAAGCTCTTGAAAAGCATGGAAAGCGAGATTTCATGGTTGATAGAAAAAGTTTCCTGTGAGCAAAAACAAAGAAGGAACAATTTCCACAAACTCATATCCATTGAAAACTGTGGTTAGCTTTTCCATGATCTGCACTCTCAACCCACACATCAGAAAGAATGACAAAGATGTCATTCAATGCCTTCTATTCCAGATCAATGAACCTGATAGTTTCCTCTATTGACATATTCCCACCCCCAAAGAAACCAAGACTTGTTGTTAATGAAAGAGAGACCTCCTGATTCTCTAATGGCAGAAAACCACATGAATGAACTTGTGATGACGATGTAATACCCCTTATGATTCATGCCTTGTTTTGGATCGTTTGTTGGATTTTTATGGTTTTCTGAGTGAAAAGATCTCCCATACGAATTTTGGGTGCATTGTGATGGCTCAAACCCCAAAACATAACCCATTTATAATTTTCAAACATCCGCCATACCATGTAATTAAGGAATTCAGGCATTAGAGCATCTAAGCGCTGTCGTGCCAAGGGACCACTTATGAAAATGTAGTGTAGTTCATGGTACCTTCAGGGCATCCTAAAAAAGCAGATGAGATGAAAAATAAGCTATTATGCCATAGTGACACTTTTGTGTGAACAATAAATGAATAAAACAATAATTCATTTGAGGAGCCTCAACAATAAATGATCCCAAATTAAGATGTCATTTTATATTGGTTGATGAAAGCATGCTTAAGTTTGGAGGCCAACTCAACCTTCTGATGTTGTCATGGATTTATTAATTACAATTGATTTTGATAACACATGATGCCTGAGGGGTGATGCACTCATAGAGAAAATTTCTTGAAATGTTAGTGATAGTTGGACTATAGGTTACCATGATCTAGGGTTTTGAATATCCATTGGAACGAAAGCCTTGAAAAAATCCTAATGTGCATGCCGAGATGAGGAATCAATCATGAACTGAGGGTCCTATGACATGCAACAATTTCTCCCATGATGACCAACAATGTCGATGGGAACACACTCTCAATGGGATGCGAATTAGGTAAAACCTAAGGGGGATCACCTTTTCCCATTTAGGGTTTTGCCCAAACCTCAAAACTGTCCATTGTTTGAAAAGCAAAATTGCATGTATGTTTGTGCAGATGGGCTCCAAGAGCATGAGACTCTTGACGCATTAATAAAGCCATCAACCTTTGAAACCCTAATGCGGTCCTAAGGCATATATCTGAGATGAAACATGGTGTGCAGATGCAATGTATGAAATGTGAGTGGGGATACAAAAGGGGTTGGATAGGAAAATTTGCAGCGAGAGAAACTGATTGGGGGCCCTATCGAAACCCTAAAATCTTGGGGCGAATGGCGGTACCCAAAATTTGGAATATGCCCAAAATTTGGGTGGTGTTGTAGCAGCTACAACAACATGATAACAATGTAGTTATCAAAAATATGTTTTAATTAGGGTTATCTATTAATTGAAACCACTAATCCCTATCCAACACATCTGGGTACATAAGCCCCCCTAACTTCATGCCACATCTTTCTAGAGTTGATAAATATCAACTCACTATCATAATCTTCCTTCACATTGTTCTGATCAAAGGTGTCCCACCACTTGCACCTAAAAATAACACAATGGAATAAATAGACATCCACTTCAACAACCCCTTATATCTTTTTGATGTGACCTAACACCCCCTCTATTGGGTTTTGATTGTGGTGGATAGCATGAATAGATTGGTTGAACTTGACTTCCAGTCCACAATCTTGTGTCATGCATCCATCATATGCATCCTTCGTGCAAAAATGATGTCCATATTCCCACATAGATGGGAAGAAATGCACCTATAAAAAAAGTGAAAAATCACAGTGTCATGTGTATAATAACTCAAACATAATTAAAATATAAAATATAGATGTTATAATTAAAAAGTGCATTATGAAGTTAAAAATGTAAAGAAAGATATTATTACCACGTTGATGCACCCAATCCATATGTTTAGCGCATCCTCTTTAGCACATGCGTAATGACCAGATGCACCATATTTCTCTCTGACTTGGGCAGCAATCCAACTGTTGGGGCATATCATTGGCTTATTTTCTTTTAAATGATCATGATAAGGCATGCTTCTACCATTCAACTATTTGAATTATTTTTCATCACTTTCCCATTTCCTCCTCTTCTGTTCATATAATGCGACCCACGGTTGTGTCGCTCCACAATTGTAAAGAATGAATTTGTTGATGACTTCAATTTATGAATTCATTGATGAAATAAAACCAAGATACAGTATGTATGAGATCAAAATATACATTATGAAGTTCAATGTGAATAATTACTATGTATAGATTTGAAAAATGATAAGTCACTTTCTCTTTATCACATGCCTTTTTCCATTCGTTTTGAGAAGCTCCCCTTTGTTTTTGTCTTCATCCCTTTCGTTGTCTGAAATCACTACACTTGGTGTGTTGTTGATCTAATTGATGTAATCACTAGAATAATATAAAGACTCATATGATATGTATCCATCTATCATAGACTCCTAAGATCTTTCCCTTTGTCGAACAAAACCTTTCAATTTCTTCATGTACCTTTATAAGAAGAACATGCAATGACATGAAACAACCACAACTAATTCAACCTCATTTACTAGGTGAATTAGAAGATGAACCTGCAAGCCAATGAAATCCATTGACATTTCCTTCTAAAAAATGCAAATGATCTCAACTATCTCTCAATGCCACTGTGGAATGTTATCCATATGAATATCCTCTAATGTGATACAATATACAAATGTAGATAATTTAGATATTGCATGTCATAGATCTTGGGGAAGTCATGGTTCACACACCCATGCATGAGCAAAGGATAATGACACTACAAAATAAAAACATACAAAAATTAATTCTATTTTATCTCATGGAATAACAATAATAACAAATGATAAAATCATGTTTTTGACATAGGTACTCTTAGAAGGTTCAAATGGTCATGCAACTTCAACCCAACAGATGGTTTTCCAAAGTGAAGCAATTCCTGAGTGAATACCCATATAAATAAGGCACCTTCACACCCATTATAACTTCCTTTGCCAAAGAGAGATCATCGTTCCTTAAAATCCATGGGACAACACCTTCTTTGAAATACCAAGAGGGACCGACCTCTCCTCTACTTTCTTGTCTTGGCGTATATTTGTTTTTAGTTTTTGAAGATATAAGATCTCTCCTAATAGCCAACGTGTCATTTTCTTTCTATGATATGTGCCTCTATAAATACTATGAAACCTTTTTTAATATATGCATGGGATCTAATAAGTGGGAAATCTTAAGATGCTCCCAATATGGGATCTCATAAAAGACATATTTCCTTTTCATCCCAAAGGGAAATTTCTCAACATAGGTGTTGAAGAATTCTGGATTGTTGCACATAAGCTCCACATTTAAATCGAAAATTTCTATCATCTTCTTCTCCTTCTCTCTCTCATATGCTCTAATCCATCCAGTTGGTATCATTATTACAAGGCTTTGGGTTTTATCTAGTTTACCACTGAAAGAAGATGTTGCTCTTCTATAAGGGATTTATTCTAGAAATAATACCCTAGAGTAGTCATACACTGGATTTCATAGGTGGTTGGAACACCTAGCCTTCAAAGAAGGTTCAGAACATTTACATCCATGATACACTTTTGTTACAAGACCTGCGAAGTTATTGTATGCATGGCACATTAGTGATCATGAAGATCATAAACATTGCAATGAATTAAATTAATATGTGAAACAATATTGCTATGTATATAAACAAATCAATAAACATGTAATTTGACAGACCAAAAGAGTAAGCCTGGATAATCATGTGTGGTATATACACATATGCCATACAACATAAGAATTCCTCTCTATTGCAATGGGTCTTGATACATTGTGTACATGTATCCCTTCTCGTAATTCCTTCAATTCATCTGCTAATCGTTGTAAATAGGCATCCATATTTTTCACTTGTCTTCTATCAGGGACTATGAGAGCCAACATAAGATGTTCATTCTTCACAGACAACCATGGGGGATATTGCTATTGATCACTACTACATGCCAAACGAAATAGTTGGTATTTTTGAGGGAATATGGGTTGATTCCATCCATGGATACACTAAGTCATAGACTTCATACTTCATATTTGAATTTTTTACACCATATATCCTCTACATGCTTCATGGCTATTGAATATATTGGATTTTCATAACTTCTGACTCACTTCTAAATGAGGCATGCCATCCCTACAACATAGATAATTATTTGCAACAAAAGAGTCTTTGAATCCTTGGGATTATAGGCATGCACCCCAATATCTTATGAGGAAAACCATGTGATTTACCAATTTTCTTTTATTTATGGTACCTGTCATGCCCACATTTTAGACATATCTCTGTCTACATATTATGCTCTATATAGAATACAATCATTCAAACATGCATATATGACATGTACTCAACACTCAACATTTTCAACAAGTAATTTACCTCTTTGCAGCTACCAGGCAATACATTATCACTTGGAAGAACCTTATCTTTGAATAACCCATAGTTGGTGGGAATATAAATGTACAATGTCAATATTTAAGATTCATAAAATCGACCATTTTTAATGTCGACTGTGTGACAAGATTTCTCAAAATATAAGGGACTTGATCATGGTAAATTACCTCAATATTGTTGAGAAGCATGCATTCAACATGCCAAAATTTTCTTTCAAGTTGTACAATAACATTATTGTCCCCAGGTGGGTAGACTTTGACTAACTGCCAGGTCCAAAGAGAGGGGTGGTGGAAGGAGATTTTAGGCCTTCGAAAATGGTATCAGTGATATGAGCATCATCCCATAGCTCATCGTTCTAGAATTCATCTAACAAAATTGCATCCATGGAAGTCATATCCTGTAAGTAAGCATCAACACCAACCTCTATTTGATTGCCTCCATTACCAACTTCTGATGAAGAACTACTATTGTTGTAGTCATTCCTAATTAGTGAATATGGACATAGTGGGAATTGAATAGGTGGTTGATTCAACCATTCTTTGTATGCTTCCTCTCTGAGTCTTTATCTTAATTTATCCTTCTCTCAATTTGACATTGTAGTGGGGTGCGCCAAAAGATGGCATACGGGCCACTCATCATAACTAGAATCCTAATTTAAAAAAAAAATGATTAACATTAGTAAATCAAAGATATTAGTAAGCACAATGCAATTAGTTTGTTGAAATTACATTCTACGAAAATAATTTTACCATCAATGACCCAAGTTTGTGGTTGGAAGACGAAATTTTACAATTGGTAAGGTAAAGCGACTGCCCATTTTCATCTACCAACAACTTGCGATATGCAGCTCCTGATAAGAGCTTCCGACGTTTTTGAATTGGTGGAATATTTTCTTCATATGAACTTGAATTTGAATTTGGATCTTGCAAATTTGGGTACATTTTTATTCAAAATGGCATGGATAAAAAAAACAATTAGGTAATCGAAATATAAAGAAAATTTGAACTTAGTGGAGATGGAAAGGGAGAACTCCGTGAAGGAATTGATCAATATGGAATGAGTTGGACTTTGAAGAATTGGCCATTTGATATTATCATATTTTCTCCTTGCATTTGATCAAAAGAAACAATAAATTTTTGTGTACATACCTAACATTAATTTCGAGAACCATATAACCACAATATGAACTTCAACATAGTTTTCAAACCAATTTTTGAGATAAAGGTGACTTTAAGTGAAAAATGTATACTATGAATTATTATAACTCATGTGGATGCATCCTACAGAATAATTTGAGATGAACATACCATTTTATGCAAAAATAAAAATTCAGATAACTTTTAAATCATATTGGCGTGATTGTAAAACTAACCACACCAATGCATTTAAATAATAACAACACTGATGTGTTAAAATAGTAACCGAACCAGTTTCTGGGATTTAAAAAGTAAAAAGGAATTATATCATGTCGGGGCATTAAAAAAATTTAGTGCACCGATAAGTCATCTTAGTCAGTGCACAATACTATTAAACACACTAGTGCTTTTTAATATGAAACACACCGATGTTGCAATTATTATTCTTTTTAAATAAATAAATAAAGGATCCAATTTTATTTTTTGCAAATTAAAAAATGAGCAGTGATTTATTTTTCAAAATATAATTTCATAAAGTCTTATAAATAGTAAGAAACTATTACTAATCAATATTTTTCCCAAAACTTCAAGGGAATATTTTGCAAGAGAGACATATTGGGAGCACTGTGGAGTGGAAAAATACTTTGGAACAATAGAACTATTCAAAAGATCAGGGTTTTACTAGTATGATGATTCACTCAAAGCCTTGCATAGTAAAAATTTTAATATTGATTTTACATATTTCTACAATATTTGTTTCTATTTAGATTTAATTAAAATTCAGAAAAGAATAAAAAATCAATAAAAATTAAATTAAATTAAAAAAAATACTTACCTTAAACCATTGTTTCTTCTTGCTTATGTGACTGCAAAATTTCACCTTAGGGTTTAACTCCATTTACCACATCACAATTAAGGCTTTTGATTTTAGGCATTTTAGATTTAATGGGTTTGTGTTACCATATATAAGGCGCTTGACATGTAAAATCAAGGGAACCACTTATTGAATCAGATCCAAACCCTGTCAGCCCTTCCCTTTTTTTTTAATTATATAACAATGTCTATTTATCAGTGTGCCTTGTGTAATATAACACACTAGTGCACCTCTGCCAAATAGCAGTGTTAAGTCCAAAAAATTATGTTTAATTTTTTATGTTTTCATTTTTTACTATTATGGCGGTGCTTGTATCGTTACATATCACATCGTCATAATTTAAATTTCTTTAAAAACAATATTTTTTGATGTTGGTGTTAAACAAGTAAACGACTTGAGGTATTTACTAAATTAAATGCACCAGGGCTCTTATTCACATAATCACATCGACTACTAGACCTCTTTTTAGATGAAAATTATGTGATTTATTTATAAAATATATTTAATGGCTTCTGTATTGAATGGTAGAGGTTGTATATGGATTAAAAAATGTCGGAGAAGTTGACGAGTAACAAAAACACTGATCGACATAATGATAACAGATCCAAAAAAGTAGAAAAGACAAGTTATTTATAAATTATTCACAAATTAATATGTTTGAACTATATGTAAGTTTAACTAATATGTATTGGTTAGTGCATGTAATGCAAAGCCACAAAATGAGGAGGCTTGATAAGATTATTTCTAATCTAAGTGTAGAAGAGTGTAAAATCCATACAAAAAAATTGCAAAAGGATGAATTACGTGAATGAAAAAATGCTATTCAATAAAAGTTTTTTTTTTTTTTTTTTTTAATTTTCATTAATACTATATTTAATTATATTTCATAACATGTTTCAAACAATCTATTAATTCACATATGTTCAATATTCTACAAGGAGTAACAACGGAGGAAAAGAATGTTGTTCTAAGATTCCTTTTTTTGTATAACATGTAAATGACAATGAATTGGTCCTTAGCTCATCTGAAGTGGTGCTGGAGGTTGATGAAAGGGGGGGAGGGGGGTTTACAAAACTACGAGGGATAAAGTGGAATGAACATAGATACATATTTTCCACTTACAATACATAAATCAATCTAATGATTCCAAGCAAGTTACATTTAAACTACATGAAGCACTTCCAGAGAAAATGTCAATGAGACCTATCAGACTTGCAATAGAAAAAACATACAACAACAAAAAAGAATTATTCAAAAAGTAATATTCCTAATTAACATTATTTTATATAAATATATTTATATATTACTACAAAGTATTCATTTATTAATATCATTTTTTTATATTTAGTTTTCATATATCAATATAAAAATAATTTATTACTTTTTCAAGAAGCTTGTGAAAATCCCAAAGGATCAATGAGTTGATCTCTAAAACATGCTAGAAGGAATGTCCAAAAAAATGTACACCGAGATGGTCAAAGAAATTGACATAATTGCATCATAGGAAGAGCCATCTTAACAACAACGTGCTTCAAATGTATGTAATCATTGATTTTTCTATTAGCTACATATAATTAAATAATTTAGCATTAAATATTAATTTTTAAGTATTTTCTTGTAGAAGAGAGAACAAAATGGAATTTATTCAACACATAAAACAAGATGACAAGGAAGAAAAGGGTTGATATCAAAATTTGTGAGTAATTTTTAATATTACCTTATAACAACTTAAGATTTCATTTTTGTATATTTTAAGTTTTTTTACAACAACCATCCTTGAATGTCT
This sequence comes from Pinus taeda, assembly GCA_000404065.3. Classification (NCBI taxonomy): domain Eukaryota; kingdom Viridiplantae; phylum Streptophyta; class Pinopsida; order Pinales; family Pinaceae; genus Pinus; species Pinus taeda. Next base: position 193,978 of record APFE030803499.1, read on the forward strand.
TCAAATAGGTGCTAACATACAAAGAAGAGCCATCAGAAGAATTGATTGAAATTGGTTTAAATATGGGTTGTGAGTATATGTTGGCATATCAAAAATTAATTCTGGAATTTATAAGTATCTATGTTTTTTACTTCTTTGAAAAATCCTTTATACTAAATATATGATTTATTATGAGGTATGAAACTTGCAGGAAATAAAGTATGGAACTATGCCAACAAAAGAGTTGTTGAAAAAATGCTGAGATTTGGTGTTGAAGGAATGTGTAAAATTCAAAACTCACTTCTTGCTATGGTACATTGTTATTCGATTTAATTGATGTATATTATTTATTTCAATTTTCATTATTCTAAAACAATGTTGATACACTCATTACACTTTATTTTTAAGTTTTAAGACAGAATTTGAAGCAGCTGAAAAAAGTTGATGCAATCAACAAAACATTTGTCCAAATAACCAAAGTAATGGAAGTAGCTCAAGCACTGGCAACATCTCCACTGAAGAATGATGATCTATTTGGATATCAATGCAAGCTATTATATTTTTTGAAATATTTGTCAGTGAAAATAAGAAATTTTGTTTAATGTAATGGATATAGTGTCCCAATTGAAAGACAAGGGGTTACCAATAACTATCCCATTTTGTATGACAAAGATCACCTTATTCATATATAATAAAATATATTTTAATTTATTCGATTTCGTTGTCCAATGCCACTGCAAAATGTTACACCACTCGTTAAATATATGGACGATTAAATATTATAATGAAGAGATGCAAAATGTAATGATACAACAAATTAATCCAAACATCATATATAAATGCACTAATGAAGAATTAATTTTTATAAATATTGTTATAACATATATGTTGATTTTTCGATGACTGATGGATTCAAAAAAATAACAATAATTGCATGGGTGCTTCTAAAAAAGAGAAAATGGATAATGGGACATCATATATTAATGTGAACAACTTCGAATATCAGTTTCTCAATAACGATATTTACAATAATAAACGATTGTATCCTAGTGATTTTGTAAAATAAATATGCACGAGGAAGATATACAATTCATGCACTAATGTGATTCGCCTTTAACGCACTAGTGCATCATTACTTTAACACATCAGTGTGTTAGATTATGTAAAAGCGCTAGTACTACAAGTTCTTTTTGCCTACCCTAGTGCCTTTTGTGAAAAGTATAGCTCCAGGGATTTTCAAGCACATAAGCACTTAAGTGTTATACTTTTGAAGCACCGATGTTGTTTATTCAACTCACTGGAACTGGTGCATTGTTACGCATAACTACTTGGTGCATTGGAGAAGATAAAAGAAATGGGGTTGTAAGATTTTTTCCCTTGCCCCAGCACCCTTCCTGAAAATTACTGCCTGGGGCATTTTTGGAGGATATAAGCACCGAAGTTGTATAATTTTCAGGAACCAATATTGTTTGCATTCAATGCTCCAATGATTTTATAAATTTAATGCACGATTGCTCCATAGTTTTTTTCTAGTCCCTGTGCTTTATTTAAACATACAACAATAATGCTTCCACATTAGTAGTGAACATGTGTGGTTTTTCCAGTAAGCGCACTGCTAGGAAATCGCCCGCTAAAATCTTCAGCCACCCATATTTTTTTAGTTATGATGAAGTTCCATTATCGTCTTCGCTAAAACATCCATTACCACAAATGGATGTTGTACCGAAGGTTTTTTTGAAAAAAAATTCCAATTTTATAACACTAAAAACCTCTGTTATAACCTCCACTAGAAGGTTTTCTCCCTATAGTGTTCCTCCCTGCTTCTTCCTTGTTGTATTGGGTACCACTACTAGAGTTTTCCTTAAATTTAGTCACCCTAGTATCCATTGATGCTAATTATTAATGAACCTCAACCTAAAACATCTCCATATTACTCTACAAAAATTCAAATTTGGTGTTCATTAGCAGCTAGTAAGTCTCTCTCTACTTTTCTCACATGGATCTCCTATTGTTCAATGTTGTCAATAGACTTTCAATAAACTCTAGTAATTTTTTCAAGATATGGTTTAGGTGAGCTTTTTCTTCCTCATGAGAAGATATCTTGGTCTTTGCCATGATGATGCTATGCTGCTTTTCCCTTCAAATCCTTGGAATTGGTAGTCGCCTCTGCTTTCTAATGGAGTTAAATGGAGAGGGTCATTGGAGAATAACTACTGCAATTCATATATAACCTACATTTCCACTATCCTGCCACCTTATGACATTGAATTTGACTACTTCCAAATCCATCTTTTAATCCACAGTATCTTCGAAAGATACTGTGGAGGAGTAACAATAACTCCACTTTGTGTCAAATTGAATGTTGTAAAAAAATTGAGGATCTGATCACTTATGTGATCTCTTTCCTTGCTTGAAATATTAAAATTGGAGGCCACCTCTATTCACATGAAAATTCCTCCATATGCCAAATGTAAATTTGTATAAGACAAGGATTCACATTTATTGTTTTGTGTCGTTGCAACAAAAATGTTTTCTGCCTTCCCATCCTTGTAAGCACTAAATTACTAGCCATGAATCACTTGCCCAAGGGACACATAACTTTGCTAAATTCCTTATTTCTAGTTTGTCCTCCAATTTGACAATGTAAATTTTTATAACCATGTATTTTTACCTTCATTTAATACAAGGAAGAGATGTTCAATATTTGATGATGCACTCGTAGTATCCCTTTCTCCTTGGTAGTTCCTTTGTTTGTTAGTGAATTTGATTTTTCATTCAAATTTCTATAAAAATGAAAGACGTTTATTTTCTCAAATCTCAATATTTGTAGTGTGATTCTTTGCGAAATGGGGGGGCAGGATTTTAATTTTGTGATCATTTAGCTTTTCGCACCCGATGAATCGCAATCATAGAGCCTCAAAACACTAGGATTTTGGAAATATTATTTCCAATTGTTGTTTTTAGTCCCTGCCAGAGTGCAATATATTCATCTTGATTATTGGATGTTACACCTAGGCCCTAAGCATATTGAGTTTTTAGTTTATTGTTAGGGAAAAAGATAACCTCGTTGTTGTAGGTATTTTTCAAGTCTATAATACCATGCTCTAGGAGCTTGTTTCAACCCATAAAGTTCCTTCTTCAAATTGTCTACATGATTTGCTTTATTAGCCAATTGATAGCACTAAGGCTATTCAACATATACTTATTCTTTGAGCTCTCCATTGAGAAAGGAAAAATTGACATCCATTTGATATAACTTCAAATTTTTTATAAGAAGCAAGAGCCAATAATATTATGATTTCCTCAAGTCTAGTAACTGGTGAAAAAATATCGTCAAATTCCACACCTTACACTTCAGGATATCCTTTGCATATTAATAGTGCTTTGTTTATGATAACTTGACCATCCTAATTTAGTTTATTCTTGAACAACCATTTGATTCCAATCGCATTCTTGTTCATTGGTCTTGGAATCAACTCGGAACTTCGATTCTTGTCAATTTCCTCTAATTCTTCATCCATGGCTTTAACCCGATACTAGCCTTGACTAGCTTGATCGAAATTCTTGGATTATATTATGGATAGTAAAGCACATTTGGAATTTGTATAAAATCCTATAAATTTTATTCTTTTTTGAACAACTACTTATTTATTTCCTAGAATTTAAATTTTAAGATGATATTTTTGAACATATCTTGATGGAGTTTTAGTATTTGATTGATCATCTATATTCTCTTCTTCTATATGTTCCTCATGCTCTCCTTGTTCATATTATTCTTCATCTTGATACTGATAGATGATTGAACTCTCCCATGGATTGTGTCTTTATTTATGTATTGATGTTTCACTAACCCTTACATCAATGCATTCTTTTTTTTGCTAATGCAGGAGTCAGACCTCCCAATTCATTAATCAAAAAATAAGGTACATATAATACATCAAAACTCACATGGTCGGTGACTGGGGAGAAGCCCCATCAAAAGAAAAATAGATTTCTCTAAAGAAAAATGCACATGGACTCGAACCTGAAAAGATCCTAAGGTTGTCTGCATATAAAGGCCAAAATTCTGCGCAATTTCTTAAACTTTGATTCGGTTGCTCGCATGGAAAGCCTTTTTTTTCCTTTTTTAATTTTTTTACCCTGGAAACTCTTTTCCCGCCAAACCTAGCCTTCCTCTTAAATCTTGACCTTTAAACCTTTCCGATTGATCTGATGGATGTAGACCAAATCACCATGAAAAGTTTCTCACCCTTTACCACAAAGGTCCGTAACCCTATGCGAGTGATCTGATTCGTTGATTCGCCGTAAGAGATCCAACGGTGGAGATAGCTATTACACCCACCAGCATTCTTAGAAGATAACATGTGATAAGGGTGGTTTTTCCTACTGACCCCACTGCCACGTGGAGCTCACCGAGTGGGATCGCTCCCGAAAGGGAAAAACCGCTTCCCGCTTGTGAGGGTCACAATCACCTGAAAACCACTCAAGTCGGAGTGAATAGGGAAAAATTGGAAAATCTCTAGTTTCGCGGTCTTCAAGTGTCAGTTGCTCCCGATTGTTCACATCGTCAGCCCTCCTTGACTCGATGCGTGAGACATTCGACGCCTGCCTTTCTACAACCCTTGAAGCCCTTTCTTCCTCATCAGTACAACTGGAAACTTCGTTCGACCAATTAATTTACGAATCACTGGTTAACCTCTCCAAACCGCTTTCAAAAGACCCCATTGTGAGCATGTCTCTGATCAAACAACTTTTGGTTATCTGTACCCGCCTCCATGGCTCTTTTAAGGAACACTATATTGTCTTCATTTGCTTGGTTTTGACACTCTATCTTTAGTCTGTTTCTAGGGTACCCTCACAAATTCATCACTGCCCTATTATCTGTGTAGATCACTCCTTGATTGGCTAGAAAATTTGCTAGTTTATTGGCCTTTCTTCGTACATGAGCAAAATTGACTGTTCTCAATCTTTGTAGATGACTTTGAATCCATTGGAAGACTTGAATTAGCCTCTAGTTTGTAGAGGATTTTTCTGGTTTTGTTCCCCAACTTATTCTTTTGACTGAGTTAATGACGAGCTTGGAGTCAACTTCAATAATCGTGTTTTGGCAATTTTCCTGAACCGGGAACTCTAGACATTGTTCCATGGCCATTAACTCCACCATGTTGTTGGTGGCCTTTCCTACGTGGCCATGGAAGATAAACAAAATATCTCCCTTGTCATCCCTTAACACTCCTCCATGGCCTGCCTTGCCTAGATTACCTTTGGATGCCCCATCAATGTTGAATTTTAGGAAGCCTTAAGGGGGAGGATGCTATAAGTCTAGTTTCGGATCCACAATAGAAACTTTCCTGAATAAGCCTTGAGGAACGAGACCCTGCAACTCTAGCCTATAGAGAATCCTCCAGTCTGTAGTAGAAGGGGGTTTCGAGGGAAGATTTTGAATGATAGTGTTGACCGTTTCCTTAATCTATTTTAGGATCAGATCATAAATAGACTGGGAATATTTCCTAACATTCTTGAAAATTATATTGTTCCTTTATTTTCAAACATTCAAAAGAATGAAGTTGGGTGTAAGAGCCCATGCTAAACCAAGAACTTCATTATCCGAAAATTTCTTTCACCATTTGGTGAGAGTATTGAAAAGACTTCCAATATCTCTGTCAGAATGTTGGAAGATAGTTGCAAAAGAATCCCATAATCTACATGTGAATAAGCAATTGTTAAGAAAGTCTTCCATGGTCTCCTCTTGAGCCTCACATAGTTGGCATCTAGAAGGATCAAAGAAGCCCCTTTTCCTGATATTATACCAGGTCAAGATTTTCCTTTGCAGAACCAACCATAGAAAAAGTTTAATTTTCATCCAACCCTGATGCTTCCAAAGTTTTTGCCAAATCCTATGAAGAGCCTGGGAATCATGTTCAAGGAGTATGAGTTTAGCTTCTTTGATATTAAAGTTCCCCTCATTGTTGGTGCCCCATCTTAGCTGGTCATGCCCCCTTGAAACTAGAATTTTCCTTTGCTCTAACATTTTCATTAGTCTTTCGGCCTTAGTTTTTAGAGGACTGTCCTTTTGGAGATCAAGATTTCTCCATTTTCTCCATTTCCATGAACTATCCATTTGATCCCAAAAATCCTTTACCTGGGTGAGCTCCTTGGTATCTGTCTCTTCTTTGAGGTTCTCAAAGTCCTCCTCTAACAAAATAGGTTCTTGTTCCCATCTATCCTCCTAGAATAAGGCTAGGTCTCCCTCTCTAATTTCCCAGAAGCTATGGTATTGAATTAATCTTTTGTTATCCCAGGCTTTGTTCCAGATATGGGATCCTCTTATATTCCCATTCATCCTTATGTAGTCATTAACTAGCCAAGAACTTGCATATTTTTCTTTCCAAGTGATGGCCCATTGTGCTTCTGGTTTCTTTATCCATCACCACCAAAGTTTTGCCCCTAGAACATTATAAAGAATCTCAGGATCATCCAATCCAAGACCCCCATGGTTCTTGGGTTTGCACATTTTTTCCTAGGCAACTAAGGCCCATTTCTTCTTCTCTTCCCCCTTGCCCCATAGAAATCTCTTTGAATGTTTCTCATTTGATGCAGAATTCCTTTAGGGGTAGGGATAGCTGAAAGCATAAAGATTGGGATGGATTGAAGCACAACCTTTGTGAGGACCAACCTACTAGCCAAGTTTAGTGATCTGATATTCCATTTCTTGGTCTTGTCTTGCAGCTTACTAATCATCGGCTCCTAAATAATGTTCTATAATGGTTTTGCAGTTAATGTAACCCCCAATTATTTTGATGGGAGAGAGTCTCTTTGGAAGCCCAAAATTCTAGATATGTTCCTCTGATTAGCAATGTTAGCATTGAAGAAAAAAATATTAGATTTGGAAAGATTAGCTTCCATACCAGAGGCCATGGCAAAGTCATTGAGGATTTGTTTGTGAGCAAGACATTCTTTGGCTGTGGGTATTCCCTGCAGCATGGTATCATCCAGAAATTGTTGATGAGTTAAGGCTTGTCCATTGTTGGGAGAGTTGAATCCCCCTAATGTTACCAACTATTTTTGCATGCTTGATAGCCCTGCCCAGCCCTTCCATCATGAGGATGAAGAGAAAGGGAGAGATAGGGTCACCCTGCCTAAGGCCTCTAGAAGGGGTAAAAGTCTCCCAAGGAGAGCCATTGACTAGAATTGAAAAACTAGTAGAAGTAATCAAAGCCAGGATCCATCTTACCCAATTGTGATCAAACCCGAAAGAAATAAGAATTTTCCTGATATAGTTCCAATTCAGTTTATCATAAGCTTTGGCTATGTCCAGTTGCATGATCATTCTAGCTTTTCTCTTACTAGTAACATAGTGCACCACTTCATGAGATTGGATGATGTTATTAAGAATTTTCCTTCCTTCCACATATCCAGACAGTTCTCCTGAAACTAGTGAAGGAAAGAGGGGTTTGAGTCTGTTTGCAACCACCTTTGATATTATCTTGTAAATCACATTGCAAAGAGCTATAGGTCTGAATCTATCAGGGGTTTGAGCCATCTCCTGTTTAGGGATCGGGGCTATAAAAGAGGAGTTCAAAGCTTTCAAAATGGTTTTGTGCCTCCTGGAATCTTCCACTACCTGCAGAATATCTTGTTTGACAATATTCCAACAAGCTTTGAAGAAATTGACATTGAAACTGGGCCTGGAACCTTACCATTCTGCATTTCTCTGAGAACCCCACTTACCTCCTCTTCGGTCATAGGCCTGTAAAGGTTAACATTATCCTCTTTGGAAACTAACCTAGGTATGTGCTTAGTGAAGTCCTGGATGTAGTGATCTCTTTCATAACAGGTTTCCTATGCTATATTTCAAAAGTACTGGACTAGAACTGCCTCTATGTCTTCATGAGATTTGAGATTATTTCATCTTTTATCCTTAATCAAAGAAATTCTATTATGGGCTTTGTTTTCCATGGTGAATTTGTGAAAAAATATGGTATTACGTTCACCTTCTTTTAGCCATTGGACTCTGGATTTGTGTCTCCAAAATATTTCCTCTTGTTTGCATATATTCTCCCATTGTTGCTGATATTGGTGGCTTGATCACTTTGGACTTTGTCATGGCCCTCTTTGATAAGGGTTTGGTTATGTACCTGTAGTCTACCTTCAATCATTTTTTTTCTCTTCAAATAGATTACCAAATTCATTCTTGTTCCAATCTTTAAGTCAGAGCTTGATGTGTTTTAATCTTTTTTATAGGAGGAACATTCTGTTTCCCTGGATGTTTAAATTTTATGCCCACCATTTGGTTACATTGTTGATGAAATCTGGGTGGGAAAGCCAGATGTTCTCAAATCTAAAAGGTCTGTTCTTGGGGTTACCAATTCCCTAAACCTCCAGTTGAACCAGCCAGTGATTTGAATCGCCAAAGGGTAGCACTCTTGCTGCCATTTCCTTGCCATTGAGCACACGATCCTATGAGATTATGAATCTGTCTAATTTGGAAGCTACTTGAGACTCTCCTCCTCTTTTATTGTTCCAGGTGAAGATTCTGTTATTCATTTCAATATCCACTAGCTCCATCTTATCAATAAAGGTTTGAAAAGCCAAAGAGTCTTTGCCAAGAACTCTAGTTCCCACTTTTTTTTTCAGTGAGTGATTTAATCATGTTGAAATCACCCCTTAAGATCCAGGGTATTCATACATGTCTATTTCTGAGAGTCTCCAGAGAGTTTAGAAGCCTAAGTTTTTCATCCATTCTTTGTGGGCCATAGACATTTGTAACTAGGTAGGTTTCCTTTTCTCCTACTGGTTGAATTACTACAAATAAATAATCCCTAGATGCCTCCACATCTATTAAGCCAATTTTTTTGTGGATTCCAGAGAGTGAGAATGCCTCCTGCTGTATTCTCTACTTTGACTTCCAAAAACTCAAATCTATTGAGCCATTTAATGTAGATATCTCTTATCTTCTGAATGGAACACTTAGTTTCCTGAATGAAAATCACATCTGGAGATGCTTGTTTCATTCTATTACTTAGTAATCTTTGTTTCGTTTTTACTACCTAGACCCCTGATATTCCAAGAAGTGAACTTCATAATTAAAGATTAGTAAAGGAGTAATTGGTTAGGTCTTTCATCTTACCTGAATCTATCATTAGCTTTCTGCATTCCATCAATAGCTCGTTCTGCCTTTTTCTGCCCCTCTTCTTTCCTGGGATTTTGGGTGCTAGTCCTGTTGTACTTTTCATCATTTTCACTCCTTCTTTGCCTTGTCTATCTTTGTGTTTTAGTTTGTCCAACCCTGTAGTTTGGGTCTTCCTTAAAAACAACTTCTGAACCCTATTGAACTCCTCTGTAGGTAACGATTCTAACCCTTCTCTAGTTCCTTGATTCAAGAAACCTTCTAAGTCTAGGTTCTCTTTCTCAAGAAATTCCTGGAGTTCATGGTCCTACATATCTGTCTCACTTTGGGTCATTTCAAGATCCATCTCTTGTTCTGTAGTACTTAGCATAAATTCTTTTTGTTTTTTGTTTTCTTGTATTTGTTCTCTCTCTTCTTCTTTTTCCTCCTCCACTGGGCTTCCATCCTTTTCTTTAGCAGAATCTATTGGACCTTCGTCTACTTTGAGGATTTGGAACATATTATGGTTTTCTTGCTGCCCTGCAGCTTTGCATGTTCTTAGACCCTTTTTTTCCCCTTTTCCTTTATGTTCCACCTTGAAGAATCTTTCAGGATCCTTCATTATATCAGCTTTGTTTTTGTTCTCTACCTTACTGAGAGGGCAGTCTCTAAACAGATGTCCATGCTCGTGACATTTGTGACATCTGAAAGGAATATGTTCATAATCTACCATTTGTATCCATTCCTCATCAAAAAATTCCAAAATAACCTCATTCGGCAAAGGTCTAGAGAGATCCATCTCCACATATATTCTAGAAAAGGAAGTATACTTTCCCCTTCTAGTAGCCTCAGAAACTTTGACAAAATGCCCTAACTTATTTCTTATGGCTGATAGAGATTTTGTTTGCCAGTAATCAAGAGGTAGAGAATAGAGCCTTACCTAGACTGGGAGTAAAGTAAAAGTTCTGCGTTTCGGAACAAATTTCATAATCCAAGGTCGCATATAGAGGCCTAGTGCAGCATAAAAGTATGGCCCTCCTTCAAACACTCTATCCTTATCTTCAATATTTGTAAATACAACAGTGAAAAATCCCTTGGACCCAAGATGTAGGTCAATGCTACCTTTTGGTTTCCAATGGTATTTAATCCACGTTTGTAATGCTTTTTCAGTGGGCCACACCCTCATGAATTTACAAATGATTGCATAAGTTTGCATGTGATCCATGTGCACCTGCAGTGCTAGATCATTTAAAATGACTCTTGGAGTTACCACCACCTTGGGTTTGCATGGTCCCATGTGTGCTTTGTCTTTAGTGCTTTGTTCGTTGATTTCTTCCTCATTTTCCAAAGCATTATTGTGATCCCTTGACTTAGTTCCCTCCTCCTCTCCTTCATTGCTTCTATCCTTTCCATCTGAAGGCTCTCTGTCATTTTCCATTGGTTTTTTTCCCCTGCTAGCCACAACCTGCTTGTAGGAGGGAGTGGAGCTCCCTCCTGTGCATCCTTTAATGGAGGATTGCCTCTGCGACAATCCAAAACCCTGGTTGTCTACCTACTTTGTTCCTATCGATCCAATTACGTTTTTCATAGCAAGTATATTCTTACTTAACCTCTCGAGTAGGTGTTTGCATGGCATGTGGATCTAAGTCTTCTTCACTAGTGGTAGATCTCTTGTAGATCCCATATTCAATAACATTTTTGAAATTTTGTGATATTTCTGGGTGAAATATCCTCAATGGTGGATTGGGTTTTCATCCAACTCACAAGAAGTGGAAACCCAATGGTCTTCGTCCTTAGGCTACTGCTGGAGCTGGGATCTCCTAGTTCTCCAAAACTCTCCACAAGAAAATATCACAATTCCCTTACATCGATGCATTCAATAATATTACATAGTATTTTACTATAGCATTTGTATTCATTCCTTATAGAAGAGTATCCAAGAATTATTCCTTCATCTTCTCTTGATTGAAACTTTCCTTGGTTCTCTTCATTTTTCTTAATATAATGTTTACTCTGAAAGATATTGAATTTCTTTTATTGAGGTTGGTCTATGATACCATAGTTCATAAGGGGTATTATTGTTTTTTTCCTTAAATGAGCATGTTTTCGCTGCTACAACACCCTCCAAAAATTTCACTACATTTGAATTTTGGAGCCTACTATCACTGTCATCTCTAATGTGTTGTCTTGGTCATAAAATGTAGTCTCATGATATTCTATGTGTTTCAAGTGTTATTTAATGATCTCAAGTGTATTCACATTCATTAGAACATCTTTAGGTGCATTTCCTAGTGATTACATCTTTCTTGTTGTAAAATGACATTTTTGGGTCACAGTCGTACACACTTCACTCATGGTACTTGGGGAATCTGTACAAAGTAGCGTTTTGATGTATATTTACCATTGTTCAAGCTTGTATATTTTTTCTCAATAATTTGATATGATTCACACATGGTTTTATGTTTAAACTCATCACATTCACCCCTTTTCCTATATCCCAGACTTTGACAAATATTTGGTTTCAAAGCAAACCCATTGAGGCCAAGAGCACATGAGATCACTTTGAAGCCTTGGTCAGGCATCCTTTATTGTTCATAAGTGCATCATGCACCCTCCAAGCGCATAAATTACACTCCTTAATCCATAGTTACCATTCCTTGTTCCTAATTTCATCCTTCAAAAACCAAGCCTTCCTTTAAGTGCACTCCTTCGACCTGAAGGAATGCACCGTCCTTGGGAGAAATCCTTCAACCTAAAGGAATGCACCCTCCTTGGGATCACTCCTTAGACCCTAAGGAATGAACCCTCCTTCGGAGCACTCCTTCAACTCGAAGGAATGCACCCTCCTTGAGTGCATTAGCATACCCTGAAGGCCTTAAGCTCCACCCTTCATCCCTCCACAATGCACCATGTGCCCTCTTGACCCTTTGAGCAAATAAGCGCACTTTGAAGGCATGAAGCTTCATCCTTTGAACTTGCACCATGCACCCTTTTTTGTCTCTTGAGCACATGAGCACACTTCAAAGGCATGAAGCTTCATCCTTCAACCTTCGAACTTGTGCCATGTGCCCTCATTGGTTTCCATTGAGCACACTCCTTCAACCTAAAGGGATGTGCCCTCCTTGAGAGCACTCCTTTGACTCGAAGGAATGCGCCCTCCTTGAGAGAACTCCTTTGACCCGAAGGAATGGTCCTACTTGAGATCACTCCTTTGACCCAAAGGAATTCGCCATCCTTCGACCTAAAGGGATACACCCTCATTAGTTTATTGAGCACATGGGCACACTCTGAAGGAAAAAATTCTCATCCTTTAGCCTTTAGGAGTGTACATTGCACCCTATTTCTCTCCCTTTAGTGCACAACACACTTGGGAAGCCTGAAGCCTTCCCCTTCGTCCTTCGAAATTGCACCATGTGCACTGCCGTGACTATCTCCCTCTCTTGAGTGCATGAGCACATGTCGATGCCCTAAAGCCTTTCCCCTTCAGCCCTTCGGCCTTTCAAATTGTGCACACTCGTCCAAAATCCCCTTTTGTCGCTTTCGAGTGCACTGAAAAGGGAATGAATAGAAAATATGCATAAAACATGGTATAATAGGATATTTTTAGACTGATCATTTCTTGGCACGAGTGATTTCAAACGTAGGTATTTCAGAATCATCATGGCAATGATACACGAGGAAGATCAGGAAAAGAGAAAAAGCGAAGGAAGTTGCATGAAGAATGAAGAGAACACTTGAACCTTGATGATCGAATCACCCCAAAGACTCCATTACATCAAAGACCCTTTGGAGGGTGAGGACATAAATGGTTGAAGTTGATTGAAGAAATGAAGACACATGTGGCAACCATGTCACCGTTGGAGGTATTCCATGTAATTAGTCACTATTAGTCCCAGTCATCAAAGATAGTGACATGTCAAGTCTCTTCACATGATGTTGTGGAAGTCATGATGTATTATTGTAATCATTGTAAACATAAATAAGTGGAAGTCCAAGAGTCATGTATGAACTAGAGTCACAAAAGTACAAAATACATGTAATATCAAAAGTCATATGTAATTCCAAAAGTCATTTGGCATTCCAAGCATTGTAGAAGTTCAAAGGTCAATAGAAGTTGGAAAGTAAAGTCATGAGGATGTGAAAGGTCATTCCTCAAGTTATAAATAGATCCTTATTCCTCATAAAAATGAATTTTAACCTTGGCTTCTCCCATAAGGCATTAGAGAGACATAGTTAGTAATTTCTGGGAGCAAGTAGTGGCTCTAATGCTCCATTATTGGAGATAGTGGTGTTCATTGTATTTATGTATCTTAGGACTTTTTCTTAATATTGAAGCCTTTTTAGGATAACACGTTTTCATGCATGGATTGTGAATGTTTATGGTTTATGTTTTGCTTCCATCAGTACTAGAGTAATTAAACTATTTCAGTGGCTTCAGTGCTTCTTGTTGGAAATGTGTTGTTATGTTTATAATGATCGCCGCATCGTTGTGAACTATTTCACTTGAATTTAGATGAGCCTTTCTCTTTCACGTATGTCTCCATTAGGGTAGTACTATTACTTCACTCTTAGAGGCTCACTTTATTGTACCTCCACAAAGAAAGAACCTAGATACATCTACAATAGAATATTCACAAGACACACACACTTGCTCATTCGAAACAACATTTGCGCTTCTCTCTATTACTGATAGCTAATGCCATGGAATAACTTTAAGTTAATGACAACTGAGTCATATTTTAGATGGGAGTCCTACACCAAACAATGAAAGTTCGAATTGGGACCTTTTATCAGGGAGATCCCCTTTATGTTGACAGTTTCCAACATCGTCAACAAAGCCTTATTTAGAATGTCAACTATTGATTGGACAACTTTTCCCCATAAGTTATGTGTCAGTTTTGCTTCATTAAGCATTTCCCTTTCCATTTATAGGATTGTTCTATTCATTCTCTTAACAACGCATTTTTGCTATGTAGTTCTTGAAATTGAAATTTCTTCCTAATTTTGGCTTCTTATAGAAATTATTGAACTCAACTGAAGTAAGTTCTCCCTCTCGATTTGATCTCAAACTTTTTATCTTTAAATGTATCTCATTTTCTACATGGACTTTGAATATTTTAAATTTATCAAAAACTTCATATTTTTCTTTAAGAAGACCAACCCAAGCCATTCTTGTGAAATCATCAATTAAGAGCATGGAATATCTCTCACATCATGCATGTTTCTTTCTAGTGGGACCACAAAGATCTATAGGGATGAGTTCCAATGGTCTTGATATAGAATGCTCCTTTGATTTGAACTATGACCTAGTTTTCTTTCTAAATTGAAATGACTTACAAATAGGTTCATGTGGCTTTGAGACCTTGGTAATATTCTCATTGTCTCCTTTTAACTAATATTTATCAAATAATCAAAGCTAATATGTCCTAATCACTTATTCCATGACCAACTTTCTTTCACTTTGCCATATGGAATCTTTCTTTGCCTCATTCCATCACATAGAAATTGTTTGACCTCTTTACTAACTTCACTATTGTTTCCCCGGAATCTACTTTCTTTACTTCATAGCCATCTAACCTAAATATAACTTCATTTCCTTGGTCAAACATCTAATTAACACTTAAGAGATATATTTAAGACCATATACATATAACACATTCAGATATTTGGTATCTCCCTTTTCCAAAACCATTGGTCCTTTTTCTAATTATCTTTGCTAGTGCCTTGTTTCCAAAAGTAGCACTTCCTTTCTTGTCCCATGTTTGATTCTTATGAATTTTCTCTAATTATTCGTCTATGGCTTTAACCAAATACTAGTCATGATTAGCTTGATCAAAATTCTTGGGTTTTGTTATGGATAGTAAATCAAACCAAGGTATCATCCCACTACATTTGGGTTTCATTGGGTTTCGTTATGGACAATAAATGTAGTGAGATGGAACTCAAGTGGGAGATCGAATGTAGTGAGATGATAATGGTGACAATGATAATGATAATGATCATGGTGAAGAATGAATGGAAAACGATCTTATTTATAACAAAGTGTTGAGCTAAATTATGAATTGAAAAATAATAAAATATTATTGACCAAATCAAAATCTAACCATTATGAATATTTTATTACATTTTTTGGAGAAGGAAAGATATTCAAAATGGAAAATATATTTATTTAGAAAATAGTTGAAGTAATTAACAAATAAAATGATTTATTAATTACTTTGTGAGAATTAAGAAAAATATGAATTTGAAATAATTATTAAATAATGGTTTAACAATTATCCCAAAGATAAGAATAAGGAATAATAAATAAATAAACATTTATTTAATTATTCCATGGTGATTTAGTCACATGTGAGGGGGAATAATTATCAAATAATGATTTAATAATTATTCCTAGAGAATATTAAATAAATGTTGATTTATTTAGATATTCTTATGGGTTTTTTTTAATTTTAAACAAAAATAATTTAATAAAAATGGTTTACTAAATTATTTCCTATGGTGAAAGTGATTATACTATAGTAAACTTAATATTACATGGTGTATTTTGATCCACGTAGTTAGAAATGGCTAGGTGATCATTCTTTAGGTGATAACAAATTGCCTGCCAACGTGCTAGCGTCAGGATCAAACCGTATGATGAAAATATGTTGTAGATTACACTTCCACGAGACACCAAAGGGGAGAGAGAGAGAGAGAGAGATAATTGAAACAATGCAAGGAAGGACAAAGTAATGGAGGGGGTGATACCTACTAAATTGATATAAGTCTCTTTTTATTTTGGAGTTCATGATCTCAAATGAGGCAGGGGAGGCATACCCATAACCATTGAGATAACTAAGTACAAATAATAATGGTGTGCCTAACAATGTGGGACTGAGCTATAAATTACATGATATGATGACATCAATGGGCTAGAATGTGATACAATGATATAATGAGTCCCATATGCATAATGTGCCTAGAAAACAAAGGTCAAGACTAAATACAATAAAATCTGCTGATCTAAGTAGATAAGACATAATGCCTTTCAATCTGAAATGATAAGGAGGAATCATAACCAAAGAATCCCTTTTGAATAGGAAAGGGCTCTATATATATGAATGGATCATCTGAATGAGGCACACATGTTGTGGGCACTGCAAACAGTTAAAAATGAACCAATCAAATGTATGGAACTGCATCTGAGGTTGGATCATGAGTTGCTGACATCGAGGAATGTGGGGGGATACCTGAAGGGCCACCTACTCATGAGGTCTAGAACATCACACACACACACACACACACACACACTTAGGAAATGATGGTACAATTTGCTGGACCACCAAACCATCAAGTGTACGATTCATGATCGTGCGATAATGAGCTAGAGTCAATCATGCAAGAAACAACTAAGTCAAAGGGAAATGATGATTACCTTTGTTTAATTCAGGGCATTGAACAATGATGAAAGCTGGAACCAAGCTACACCACCCTCTATACCACTCTCCTAGAATAAATGTGTTGAAGTCGATTGAAGAGGGCCTTCCAAAGGTGAGGCAATGAGGATTCCTCAACAAAGGCACGAGGGTCATAATAATGTGACTGATGGATTGACACCATGGATGATGATGGAAGGATACAAGTTGTGAGGTGAACTTATGACTTCCCTTATTAGAGAATGATATGCATGGTTCACCTCAAAGTGACTAACTCGATTCCGGAGGGGATGGTTAATTACTCAAACAAAGTCTTTTCAAAGATGGAGCAGTATAGCTAGAAGCCAAATATGGTCAAAATGGGATGAATGTGATGTAAATATGGATGAAACACTATAACTAAAATCAATGGGATTCAAAACAGATTGCATGGATGCAAGGAGGACTCATCTCTAATGCTCTGAACAATGGTGACTTGATAATGCTGCCACATGGGAGAGGCCCAAAGTGCACCATAAAAACATGAGTAAATAATGGTCACTCATGACGAAAATCGACACATAAGTCAAAAAGTGCAAAGGAAAAGTGGTACCAGAGTGCTGGTGACTCACATGAATAAATTCGATTTTGATGGGTGGCAAAGTGAGACCTCATGGAAAAATGGCTTCCTAGTGAAGTGTCAAATTATCAGAAACAAAAAGAGACCCATTATAGAAGTTGGTGAGATATTTCTAGTGGTTCTAATGGTTTTTCAAACTAAGCTATGGTTTGGTCACAATGGAAGATGAAAAAACTAGGGTTTTTCCTATAAAAGGGCTTCTTGCCCTCAAATTCAATTCATTTGCATAGTGAGTTGTTTAAGAATTTGGAGAGGAGGAGAAGGCCCTAATTCTTATGTAGATTGTAATGGAAAATACGATTTTTAGAATTTAGATCTATAGCTTTTAGGTAGGTGACCCTACTTGTCTTAAAATGGCCTTAATGCTTCTTGGAAGGATGCTTCATGGTGAAGAATCAAGGTAAGAAGGAATACAAGAATTAACTAATAGAGAAGGTCTAGGATCATCCCAGCCCACAAAGTCAAACATGAGGACTGAATGGTAAGTGTGGCATCACATAGAGTAGAATGTGTGAATATATGGTTTCAAGCATCTACGATATGCAATGTGTATATGGCTCATTGGAGAGGTCGATAGCACAAACTAGCCAAAGAATGGAAGGATAATTGAGCATACCTAGATCATTAAGGTCTAGGTTGAGATTGACGTTGAACAAAAGAGAAGGTATCTAGGGGTTCCATCATGCCCCCAATCAAGAGATATTTCCCCCAACATATGACTAGGGAGGGAATTGATCATTTATGCATAGGTGAGAATGATGCCCCTAGCTGGGGGAGTTTGTTGAGTGCCATTATGTTCCAAGTGCTCAAATAAGGAATTCAAGCATTTGGCCCAACTTGAACGAGATCCTTTAGATGATTTTGATAGTTGTAGGGGCACAAATTCCCCCCAATTTTGTATGAATGGATGTGGCATGTTATGGGCATGTTGGATGTATTTAGAATAGTGGAACATAAAAACATTTTAATGACGTGGTTCATCATTTGTTGATTATGGTTGTCTTCTTGTGAGAATAATGTATGATGGGTGAAGTATGAGAAAGGAAATGGTTGATTACCAATCTCACTTGGCCAATTTTTGGGTTCACATACATGGTGTCACTATACAAAAGATTGGCTTCGAATATAATGAACTGATGCTCACTTAAACAACACTGAGGTTGACCAACAATAATGTCTAAGGGATTGGTTTGTTGGTGTAATATGGAGGAATAATTAATTGGGTCATCCCTAGAGTGATCTCAAGTGATATAAGACTTTATAGGTTCTTCTAAATGGGGCAAAATATTGTTAGTAAAGTTGACACTACCAGATGCACAAGGAAGGTTGGGAAGAATTGCCTCTCCTAGACTCTCAAAAGTAGATGCCCCCTTACCCAAAGTTTGTGTGGCAATGTAATGGCCAGAAGGTGTATGTGGTTCAAATTATTGGGTTCGAAGTAAGGGGTTATTGAACCAATCGACCTCACCATGGAAGAACTATTTAGACTCCACAACATATTGATCATGGGTTTGCTGCGAAAGGAAGTACGTACGATGGTGCATATCATCCCAAGGATAATCACGGGTGGTCATGGCTTCCATGATGTCTTCATCAGAATTAAAGATGGGCGAACAGGAGGAAGAGAGACCACATGATGAAGAGGAACTACCCAAGGCATCTTCATGTGAGACACGGTTCACATACACATCGTTGGGAGTGATGGATGGATGACTACTAGATGTGTCATCTATTGGCATTGAGACCAAAGTGTTTTTAGAAGAGGATTCGACATAATCACAATAGGAAACACAAAGAGAGTTGTTAAATAATGAATCCATACAGGTGAGGATAGTTTTAAATAGAGGAATGACCTATTATAGAGTTTTATGAACCCAACGTTTCGAACTACCAAGTGAGTCCATCATCAGGGGCTGCGTCAATAGATATTCTAGAGATATTAATGATATATCCATGATGTGAATTTAAGGTTATATATATAGGTTATGAAAGAAATTAATCTAAGAACTTAGGTTGGCAAATCTCCAATTTTGTTAGTATTCAGATTTTTTTTTTAATTAATTAAGTTGTTTAATTAATCAACTAATTTGTTTTAATTAATTCCCTAATTAATTAATGAGCTAGTTTGTGTAATTAATTAATTAAAACAATTAACTGATTAATTTGTTTAATTGATTAACTAACCTGTTTAATTGATTCACTATAATTTCATATATACTTCATATTGTTTATTTTCTAATTGTTTTAATATGAGACGACTATATGCTTAATTTCAATACAAGTGTTAACATGCTATTGTAATTAATAAGTTATGATTTTAATTTATATTAATGATATCAAATGATTAATTATGAAATAACCAGTTATTTGATTTATATGTTTATTTATGTTTATGTTTTATTGTTTAAGGAGGATGTTAGATAATGTTTCCTTGATGAATTTATTTATATTTAATTAATCTTTTAATGGGAGAGGAGGGATAAAATTATTAAAAAGGATATGAGTTAATTATTGATTCTTTAAGATCTCAAGTAAGGGTTTCCAGGTGTTTCTTAGTTTTAATCCACCGTCTCGGTTCAAGTTGTTAATACAAAGAGAGTCCCAATAGATCAATCCCATGGATGACAATAGGTAGAGAATAGGGGTGAAACTATCCATCAACTCAACATCTGGAGGGGGAATCATAATGGTGGGTTTGGAAACCTTCTATTTTGGAAAAACAATGCATCTAGCTCGCAAGTAGAGAAGAAGTGGAATCACTATGAGCGGTATCTAACTCGTGAAGTACTTGAAGTGTAATCTGAAAAATCTTTGAGATGTAGACAATGATTGGAATAATGGTCATAGTTATCACACAAAGCACAAGGGTGACTTGTGCATAATAATTTGTTCTTTTTAATGGAATCAAGTAAGGTTACATGGACCTTAGGAATGTTAAATTCTAGCAAAGTATCAGAGACCACATTCTTAATATGAGGGATTCTAGGAAAATTATTGATGGCATGCCCAAAAAAATTACACAAAGTGCATGAAGGAGAAGACTTTGGCAGTTTAGAAGGAGCGACAGTTGCTTGGTGTGCCTTTTCTTTGGGTTCTTTTTTTAGGCTTTCCCCCCTCACTAGATGCTTTTGCAACAAGATTGGTTTCCTGTTTAGGTTGTTATGGAATTGGAGCAAAGGAAGGGGTAGGAAAAACAGGTTTAATAAAGGTCAAAGTTGTGTAAGTTTTGAGGTGATTAGGAGGAGTGTTTGCGAGAGGATCAATGTACCATACTAGGATCCCCAAGGTAATGTTAGGTAGAATCAAAGTAGGCATAACATGAGTAGAAAATATTCCTGGTGGCAGGAATATAAGAAAGGTATTTAATCTAAGGGGTAATGATTCAGAGGAACTTCTCCTGGATGGTTAAGACCTAGGGGAATAGTTCCAGACTGAAAAGGACTAGGAGAGAGAACAGTAGAAGGAAATGGGCCTGGAGGAAGTATACCTGAAGGATGGGTTGAGATGGGAAAAGGAGGTTGTAGAGGGGCTGGTTGTTGTGAAGGCATACCAGATTGCTTGTTGGCAGCCTGTGATGCTTGAAGCATGTAAATTCTCCATGAGCTATGCTCAAAAGGGGTAGGTGGTTGACCATAATAAGCCCAAAGTAGTGTGGAATATTTATAGACTCCATGGGACACATAATAAAGGTAGGGACAATATGATTTCCAGTCATAGATGAGATAGTGGTCTGAAGAGATGTCTGTGACTGAGGGTCATAGTAAGTCAATTGATCGATAGTGATGATACTTTGATTCTGAGAAAAGAACATCTTGCGGAAGATGATGTGAAAATGGACATGGCATAAGTGTAACTATGACCCAACAATATGTTATAATATAAGGGGGCATCAATGACTTCTTATCAATTGAGACCGTCTTACCAACATTGGTGAGAGGACAATTGTAATACAAACTAAGGAGATGTGGGGGATGACCGTCTCAAGAATTAAGAGCAATAGGGGATGGGGATAGGTCAGGGGAATTAATTTACTTCCAAACACTAGTGGGCATCACATAGGTGGAGGTGCCTTCATTTTCTATACATCGCTGGACCATGTCAATCTTTATGGAGACTAGTATTTGAAAGGAAACTAAGGAAGGAAGGGGGGCAAGGGGGGACGGGGGGGGATGTTCCTATTTTTCAATGTTAAAGACAATTATATGATCATCAGAGGGATCCACAACACCTAAACAATATAGTAGATCTTTCCTTTGGGATGGGCACATATGGAGGACTTCTAGCGTTGACATGGCAGCAAGTGTCTGTGCCAAGTCATTTACTATGTTGTAGGTATAGGTGGATTTAGAAGAATCGGGATTTCAATGTAATTGGCATTTGGGGATCTTGGGGGAAACCTTGACTTTAGGTAGAGGGATATGTAAGGTGCCATTTGGTGATGACAAAGGCTTAGTGGAAACTTTATGTTTGGAATCGATCGCTAACTTCACAGGGGGCATGTCATATTTGCACAATTGAGTCTGGAGGTTGAATTGTTCAGTGTTGACTTCTTCAAAATTCATTATGTGGATCTTGTAATTTTTTTGGCTATATTGTGAAGGTTGAGACACTACATTGCCTTGTGTGGGTTGGGCAGCTACATATCCTTGATGGGGAAAAGAATTTATAATCATAATCGATTCTGATGAAGCATGAGGGGGAGGAGTTGGAAAAATGGGATGGGGTACTCTAGAAGCAACTGCTTGAGCTGCCCATGATTGGTTCATCTGAGGTGAAATGGGAAATTCATGAGCATAATGGCCAAATACTCCTTAACAATCACAATGTTGGTTTGTTCGAAGAGCCTTTTTTTTCTTAGGTTGTCTACCCTATTACTGGGTTGTAGAATTAGGTTGGTCATCCTTAGGGGCAATAGGTGGTGGACCCATTTTCCCTTAGTTACCTTGAGATGGTTGGTTCTATTTACCCTTCCTCTTATTCCTTCTCTTGGGGTTGGGGGGATTGGTTGCACTCTATTGAGCATACACTTTACCTTGAGGAGGTGCTTGTTGTTGTGGCAGTGGTAGAGGAGACATGGGAGGTTGGGGTGCTCGTGTCAGAGGGGTTGGCATGGTAGGTGGTGCTTAAGGAGAGAAAGGACTAACAACAACATTGGGATAACTTGGTGGAGAAACAACTAGTCCTAAAATTGACTGATGTGGATGGGGATATGCATATGACATGTTTGTACCTTGGTAAGTGTTGACACACAAAGGATCAAGAGGGGGATTGGTGTAAGCAGAATTGGTCCCCCCCAGAATTGACCATAACTCCTATGAGGTTGAGGATATGGGGGTGCTTGAGGGTGTGAGATAGATCCAACGATATCGTTAGTAGCATGAGATACCCCTAGTGCATTGGCAACACCAAGTCGAGGTAGATAGGGAAGGAAAATATCAACATAACATGATTGTGCATAGATCAATTCATATTCAAAGCTATCTGGAGTTCTTCTTCCCTAGAATGAAGGAAGTGGGAGGTGACATCCTTACCTATGGGGGAAAACATGTTCTAAGGAACTAATCCATATAGACATGGTCTTCAAATTCAGGGGCCCTACACACACTCCTCCTTATGTGCCATTCTTGAACATGGTCAAATAGGTAGGTGGTGTAAGTTTTAACCCTGTACATAAATTACCTGCAAACGAATTATTAAAACATAAAATAAGCAATGGAAATAGCATAAAACATAAAACAAATATACACAAATATTTTCCCCTAGATCCCAAAATCGGGACTACTAGATTGAGTTTTCATTATTTTCCTTTCAATGTTACAATACGTATATATTCATGCTGAAGAAATCATAAACCGCAATCCATTAACCCTGGATTAGAACATAACCATAGTTCCCTTGACTGGATCTACAAAATACAATGGGAAGAAAAACACCATGCTGAAAACCATGTGCAAAACCCATGCACAAAATCATAAGTAGATTCACCTACTTATTATAGGGTCAAAATAAAAAAAATCTTGGGGTTATGCCCCAGACCCCATATGAGAGGGTTGAATCCTCCTTGCAAACCTCCCGATAGGGAGAGTTTAGTCATTTCTCTAGTGCTTCAATTCCCATTGTTTCTCTACACTAAGAAAACTTCTTAGCACTCACAGACTTCGTCAATGCATCTGCAACTTTCTTCAAAGTGTCCACCTTTACCAGCAACAACTTTTTTGTCCTCAACCATATCCTTCACAAAGTGATATTGAACATCAATGTGCTTTGTCTTTGAGTGATAGGCAGGGTTCTTTGCCAAGAAAACTGCACTTCAGCTATCACAGTCTATCCTTATAGCTCATTGTACCAACTCAATACTTGAACACAATATCTACAACAAAACTACTTCCTTGCTTGCATGAGTGGCTTCCATGTATTCAACCTCTTACTCATCCAATTTACTGCTCCTCCAAATAGGTTAAACATATACCCACTTGTAGAACGTCTTTGATCCAGATCTCCAACCTAGTCTACATCAACAAAGCCATGGATCTCCAAAACTATGTCCAATCCTAGCCTTCCTTGGTAGCAAAGACCATAATCACTAGTGTCACGCAAATACCTAAAGACTCACTTCACTTTTTTCTAATTCTGCTCCCCTGGCTTTGACATAAACCCACTCAATACTCCCACTACATGTGCAATATCTGGTCTAGTACATACCATTGCATACATCAGGCTACCAACTGCACTTGCATATGGAACATGGGACATGTCATCTTCCTCTTCTTATGTCTTGGTACACTTTTCAACAAATAAATTTACACCTACATGAATAGGAACCTTCACTGATTTACTATCCTTCAAATTAAACCTCTGTAATATTGTTTCAACATACTTCCTCTAGTTTAACCAGAGCTTCCATTTTTTTGATCTAGTTTAATTTCTATGCCCAAAATATAGTTTGTATCATCAAGATGCTTCATGTTGAATTTGTAGGACAACTAGGTTTTCAAATCTTGGATAATTTCTTTTTAATTTCCGATCAACAACATATCATCCACATACAAGACCAAACAAACAATATGATCACCATTTAATTTAAAATACACATAGTGATCCACTCTGCTTCTATTGAAGCTATGTCCCCATAATATGTATCAAATTTTTGATACGACATCCTTGGTGACTGTTTTAACCCACACTAAGAATTGTTTAACCCGCATACCAATTCTTTCTTACCCTTCACCGCAAAGCCTTCAAGTTTCTTCATGTAGATCTCTTCTTCCAAATCCCTGTGAAGAAATAATGTCTTCACATCCATCTGTTCTACCTCAAGATCAAAAGTAGCAACAACAAATAAATTTAATCTAATAGAAGGTAACATGGCAACAAGAGAAAAAATATCACGAAAATCAATTCCCGACACTTGGGAATAAACTTTCGCTACCAATCGAGCTTTGTATTTATCCACCTTTCCTTCTACATTCATCTTCTTCTTAAACACCCATTTGCTACCAATGGGTTTCCTTCCAGCCGTCAACTCCACTAAATCCCAAGCCTCATTTTTGTCCAAAGATGTCATTCCATCAACCATGGCCTCCTTCCAGAGTTTTCCATCATTTGAATCCACTGCCTCCCTGATAGTTCTAGGATCATCATTAGTAATGGATAAAGTAAAATTTGAACAAAAAACAAATGGACTATACCTTTCTAGTTGCATTCTTTCTTGAACTGATCTTCTCAACATTGGAGTTTTTATTCCGTTGTAGAGCCTGATTCTTCCTCCTTTAGCTAAAACTCTATATTCTCATGTTCCGTTGGTGGGAATTAATGTTTAATAAAATATTTCGCCTCTCTAAACACCACATCTCGACTTTACACAACCTTCCTTGTTTCTAAGCTCTAAAGCTTATAACCTTTTAAACCATGCTTACACCCAATGAAGACACACTTTTTAGATTTACTATCCAACTTGGTTATTTTCTCCTTTCGACGATGTACATATGCATCACATCTAAATACCTTTAGATGTGAAAGAGAGGGTTTCTTACCAATTCATACCTCATGTGGAGTCTTATCCTCCAATGTTGATGAAGGTGACCTATTAACCAGGTAACATGCAGACTCCACTACCTCTGCACATAATTCTTGTCCCAAATTTCCACCATTGACCATGATTCTTTCGTTTTCCATCAATGTCCTATTCATTCTTTCTGCAAGTCCATTTGGTTAGGTGTGTATGGAGTAGTATTCTATTGTTCTATACCACACTTCTTACAGAATTATTCAAATTCCTTCTTGCAAAACTCCCCACCATTATCTGTCCTCAACACCTTGATATTCTTTTCTATTTGATTTTCCACTAGAGCTTTAAATTATTTAAACTTGTCAAATACTTATGGTTTCCTCCTAAGGAAATATATCCATGTATTCCTTGAGAATTCATCTATAAATGAGACATATTACACAAAATTACCTAGTGATGGAACTAACATAGGTCCAAACATACCATTGTGCACAAGCTCTAATATCCCTTTCACCCTCTTAGCACTAGAGGGAAACTCACCTGATTCTACTTCCCATAAACATAATGTTCACAGAAATCGAAATCCAAAGAGAAATTAGACATACCTATTACCATACCATTACCATGTAGTATTCGAAGGCCGATATCTTCAATATGTGCATGCCTTTGATGCCATAAAATGGTCTTTTCTCTAGAGACCACTAGGTTTTCCGCTCCACTTTCACGAACCACAGAACTATTACACCCATTAATAAAATGCTACCCAGAAGCTTGTACAGAGTTTTAATCTGAATCACCACATCAATACCAGTACTCCTTGAACCAAATTGTAGGTATCTTTCTCAAACACTGTTTTTACACCTTAATCATCCATATTGCTTACATAAATTAGATTTATTTCCAATGCAAGAATATGCAAAACACCAGGAAGTGTTATAATCCTTCTACCTAGCAACTTCAACTTGACTTTTCCACGCCTGATGATTTTGGCCTTCTTTTCATCCCCAAAGAAGACATCACCACCATCACATTTCTCGTACTCGCGGAACAACTCCCTATGGAGAGCAAAGTGAAAGGATGCACCTAAGTCAATCAACCATGCCTCATGATCTACATGTGTACTTGAAGAAGAAGCAGAGTACACCTCCCCATATTCATTTGAGGTGGTTTTTGCCTTTGCAAAAGGAGCATCATCAGATCCCTTTCCTTTCTCAGGAGATTTATATCTACAATCCTTTTTGTAGTGCCCTTCCTTTCCACATTCTAGCACACCTTTACAGATTTTCCTAGAGATTTAGATCTCCCACTCAAGGAATTGTTTTTGTTTCTATTCTGGGACCGTCCTCATACAAACAAGAAATCTCCATTATGGCTCTACATATTTTTTGATCTCATCTCCTCTAACAACAAGGATGATATTATTTCATCAAACTTCAAGGTAGTTGTATTTCCACCTATTGAAACAACCAGACTATCCCACAAATTTGGTAGAGAACACAAAAAATTGATTCAATTATCTTCATTTGAAATTTAAATATCAACATATAACAACTGGCTTACCACAGTATTAAAGGCATTCAGATGCTCTGTCACCGAGTCTACATCCTTCATCCTAATTTTATATAACTTTTTTCGTAGGAACAATTAGTTCACCATAGATGTAGAATGGTACAAAGTCCCTAACTTATCTCACAAATCCTTCACTGTAGCTTCCCCTGAAACATTAAACAATATTGAATCTGAGAGACACAATCGTATTGTGCTCTTTGCCTTCTAATATAACTTCACCCAATATTTTACTGATATTCCCTTCAGTACCATACCTGGATATAAAACATTTCACTAATCTCGGTCCACTAACAGATCCTCCATCTTGAGCTTCTATAACTCAAAAATTTGATCACTAAACTTATTTATGTAGAAATTCCCATTGTAGATCAACAGATTATGCAATATACTAAAACACAATACAAGATTTACTTCTACAATACTTTGCGAAAGCTTAATCGAATTGAGCAAGATAAAGAGAACACATATAACTGAGAATAAGAAATCAATCACACGTAACACAGAAGAAATAATCCAGGGAAAAGCCTCAACCTAAAACCCCAATCTCTGTATTATCCTACAAGCGGAAATCTTGTTCAAGTTACAAAAAGAATCAACTCTCAAGCTATCCTGCTCTCTCTACAATCAAACAATACAGCTCATAGACTGAATAGACATAGTATATGTCCTCCTCAAGCCCTCCAAGCCTCCTATTTCCTTGCATAGTTTTTCTTAGGGTCCAGTGAAGCCACATCACAAAAACTGAAGAAGTAACTGCGCAATCCTCAAGGAAAGAGTTCTTTCTACATTGAAGGAATATTCACAATGGAATATTCTAGAAACTGATAGTACACTGCCCCTCCATCTGATCTCAAATGGGTCTCTATCTAAGCTGACATGCATGAGTTATTTATGAGATAATACTCAGTTATCAGAGGTTTATTAGTTACATGCATGCAAGCATTAACTAACTGAACTTACATTAATTCAACAAATTGTTTGAATTAATCTAACTGGACTTGACTCAATTAACTAAACCAACTAATTACAACTCAATATTACAACTCATCCTTATCTCTTTAACTGATGGATAAATTCCTCAATTAATGGAGAAACTGTTGCATGTCCCCATATAGACTTCATGTTTGAATTTCCTTAACTACTTAACTCAAGATGAATTAATTAATTATTTTACAAATAGTTGCTAAGATCAAATTCGAATTTTACTTCACTATTTTAGTTTAGAGACTGACTAAAATAGGAAGGTATCCTAAAATGCTATTTATAGAATGCTATTTTTAGCACTTCCATTTTTCATTCGTTATAGATATGTTCAACACTGGTTGAGCTACTATTTATTGCAGTACTATTTTTAGCATTTCTTGTTGCTATTTTCAACACTCCCTCTCAACAAGAAAGGGATTATCAGTAACCCCAATCCTATCTCTGTGGAACTCGAACTTGCATTTTGGCATTGCCTTAGTCAAAATATCTACATCTTGTTCCTTAGTCGAAATATACAGCAACAACATGATCCTCTTGACCACATAGTCTCGAAGATGGTGATACCAGATATCAATGTGCTTGGACCTATCATGAAAAACTGGATTCTCAAAGAGTTTGATACAACTCTGATTATTGCAATAGATCACTATAGGATCCATCCTCTGACCAAACAATCCCACTAGAATCTTCCAAATCCAAATGGCCTCACATGCAGCCTAACTAGCAGCCATGTATTCAGCCTCTATTGAGCTAAGTGGAACTGATCTTTGTTTCCTATTGTACGAGAAAACTGCAGCTGAGCCAAGGTTGAAGATTCCTCCTGAAGTGCTCTTCTAGTCTAATGGACTCCATGCCCAATTTTCATCTATGAAGACCTAAAGCTTCACTCCCTATGTTCATCTGTACCACAATCTGAATTGAGATGTGCCTCTGAGGTATCTCAGCACATGCTTCGTTGCCTTCCAAAATAGCTTGGTAGGCTGAACCATAGCTTGACTTAGTTGGTTCACCGCAAAGCATAAGTCGGGTCATGTTTTCACCAGATACATAAGTGAACCCACCAGCTGCCAATAAACAATAGCAGCTAATACCTCACCTGAGGTAGCATCCTCCTTCCTCCAGTTCCTAGCTAGAGAAGTTTTCATGGGCTTGCACTTATCCATGTGAAAGCACCTGATCAATGGTTTACCTTCTACCATGATGTGGTAAGGGTTCGCATCTGCTTTGCTCTTGGTGAAGCCCAAACCAGTGAAATAGTTGTTGATCCTGGTGTACCAAGCATGAGATTCTTGCTTCAGTGCATACAAAGCCCTCTTGAATCAGCACACATGCGACTCACGATCAAAGGTCTCAAAACCCTCTGGATGCTCAATGTAGACCTCCTCCTCAATCTTCCCATTGATGAATGTTATCTTCACATCCATCTGGTGGATCTCCCACCCCATCTCAGTTGATAGTGCCAATATCAATCTAATCAATGAGTAACTTGCTATGGGAATAAAAGTTTCATCGTAGTCGATCCCCTCAACCTATGAGAAACCTCGAGAAACAAACCTTGCCTTATGTTTCTCAACACTGTCATCAGCTGCCTGCTTTACCTTGTAAAGCCATCTAGAACTCACCATTGACTTGCCCTAAGGCCTTGGGATAACATCCTGCACACTGTTCCAAATGATAGAGTCATACTCCTCTACCATTGCATCAACTGAAATTGGTTTCTCCACTGCCTTCTCGAATGAAGAAGGTTCGGTATCTACACACTCCCCAATAAGGGCTATGTACTCAGCGAGTGGCTCGGGTGACCTCCTCTGCCTGCACTGAGAATATGCTTGTCCCACATTCTCCCATGCATCCAACATCAACATGTTAGCTTCCCTTATGCATTTCCACCCATCTTTGGAAGTATCAACATGAGCGGATGTCTCCACTCCTAGATCCTCTGGATGTGGTTGCTCCGCATCAATGTGAGGCTCCTCCTCCCTAGGAAATGAAGGTTCCTCCTCTGCATGCAACTTGAGCTCCCTCTCAAGTGACACTTGCATGGCAGGTAGGAAACTTGAGATCCTTGTGTACCACAGTCCTCTGAGTGGAAGGTAGGTACACCTGATAGCTGTGGGGTGTATCCATGTACCCCACAAGTATTCCCAACTCAACTGTTGGGTCTAGCTTATTCCTGGCATCTTTGTTCACATGACAGTAAACTGATGATCCAAAGATTCGGAAACGACTTACATTAGGTCACTTCCCATAATAGGCCTCCATAGGTGTCTTCATCCCCAGTATACGGTGCGGGCTTCTGTTCTGCAAGTATACTGTTCTATTGCATCCCTTAGCCCACAAATGCAGTGGTATGCTTTGGTCATGCAACATCACTCAAGTTGCTCCCAAAATCAATTTGTTCTTCCTTCCGGCCACCCCATTCTGCTATGAGTTATGGGGTGTCGTCAATTCCCATTTAATACCTTTTGTAGCAAAGAACTCTTTAAACTATTGGGAGACATACTATCCACCATTGTCGCTACTCAAGGCTTTTATTTTCTTTCCAAATTCTTTCTCTACCAAGGCTTTAAACTCACAAAACCTCAAGAAGGTTTGATTCTTATTTTGCATAAAGTAGATCCAGCATCTACTAGAAAAAACATCAATAAAAATAACATAATACCTTTTTTAGCGGTGGAGGCTGTAGAGAAAGGTCCATAAACATCTGAGTGAACTCACTCTAGGATTGCTCCAGCTCTATTATCTCGATCTAGAAAGGAATATTTCACATACTTAACCATGGTACAACCTTTGCATGTACTCGTTTTCTCAAGTTTTTCCTTGGGTAATCTGGTAGAAATCTGTTGCATGATCTTTAGGGCTCCATGATGCAAGTGGCCCAGTCTTCTATGCCATAGCTCACCAACATCTTGGATCTGTACCATCTCACCTTTGGAACTCAAAGCAGCACACTCTTCTACCTCCATCTTGTAGAGATTCTTAACTCGAATCCCTATTCTCTTTGTCTATCCAGTACTGATATGCCTCAAGAATACCTTTCCTTTACTAAATACTACATCATAGCCTTTATCTTCTAGCATAGTGACAGACACAAGATTCTTCTTCAGACCTGGTACATACTTTACATCAGTCAGGGTGAGGGAAGCTCCATGCTCCCTCTGAAACACAACCGTACCTTCACCTGAAACATGGTACTTTCCATCATCGCCCATCTTGATCCGCATCTGGAGATCCTTCTCCTCCAAAGTACTGAAAATATTCTTGTCACCTAACATGTGGAATGAATCTCCACTATCGAGTTACCACACACATCCCACCATGGATGAAACCATGCATGTGATAAGCAAGAAATCTAGCTCAAACTGTGAGCCCAGTGCCTCACCATCGGATCCCTTTGAGGAAGCCTTCTTGGATTTCTTCTGTGAAAAATTCATAGCATAATGGCCCACTTCGTGACAATGAAAGCATCACACTTTCAAATTTTCAATATTCTTCCCACCATGGGAAGTGTTAGTTCCAGTCTTCGCAACCTGTCACCAGGAATCAAAATGGGCTCTTACTATTTCTGGTTTTCAAAGATGTCTTGCACACGATCTTCAGTGCAAACCATATCCTATGTATTTCCATCAGAAGAAGCTCATAAAAATATTTCCAACGGTATATCACACTCCCGTAACTGGTTTCTAGATCAAAAGATATGATCGAAATGAATGAGTGATTCTTGATTATGCATGTTTTGAGGTCAGTTTCTACACACAATGACAATGTGGGAGATATGCAGTGATATTTGGAGCCTACATTAAAACAAAGCAACATTTTCATATTTTTTACTGTTTTAGTCATTTTAGTGCAGTGCCATTTTACAACAGATGGAAAGTAATTTTTCAAAACCTAAGGAGGTTTATTTTAACCACGAGCAATATAACAAAAACCTCTTTCATTTTATACACAAGTGTCATGAATTGGGATACGTGACTAGATCTTTACAGTTCATTTTCAAAGATTTAAATTTTTAATGATTTTTTGTTTTAGAGATGATTTTGTGGCATAGATTACGAGCAACTGGAACCGAATTTCCAAAATTTGAGAGAGGTTTTTCTCCAACATGACCTTATCTACAAAATATCGTTCATTTTTGTAACATGTGTGGTTAAGGAGATACAATTTTATCTTCAACACCTATTTTCAGAAATTCAGTCCAAGTTTAATGTAACTGATTCTACTTTGAAGAAGATGGTTGAGGTCAATTCCCTTAATACAAGGATGAATTTCATAGTGTAGAGGTTTGATTTTTTCATCAAAGAGGCTTTCTTGGCTTTGTGTAAATTTTTTTATGAATATCATTTTAATAAAGCAGTCTTTTACCCTTCACAGTGCTGATGTTTAGTATGTTTTTCTTGTAATTCATTTACACATTATGTTTTTTCTACCTTGTTACAACATTATCTAAGTGATATCTTAGGAATTAATCCATAATGATGCTCCTTTCATGATGATTTTGCTGTTATTTGTAATGGTTGTCTTAGCAGAATTCATCCTTGGCTAGATGCTCTATTGAGCAACCTCGTGATTCTCTTTCATCTAAAGTTGTTGTTGCAGATTCATCCTTTGTCTGATGCCTACAAGGTAGCATCCTTTCTCCCCTATACTTCTCACGTTTACAATCTTCACTTGGCTGAACATGGCACATAATTTGCCCCAGGTTTTCCGACAAAAACGAACATCGATTCCATAGTCCAAATCATCCTTTCTCTTGCTGTTTCGACCCAAAACAAATCCAATCAAATCCTTTGAGCTACTATACCTAGCCTAAAATCTACATTAAATTTAGTCATCTGAAGCCCTAATTGCCAATATCCTAATTGATATTGACAAGGAGAGAGCCCTCTCCCGAACTGGTAGGGCTAGCTACTAGGTTAAGTGTGGTTTGATGTTACCCTAGACCTGCCTTCCTTTAGCCTAAGGTAGATCCAGGCTCTAACATAGTGGCGACTCCACTGGTGAAGAGGTGACAAATCTTCTCTGAGAAAGATCATTCAAGTTGCAGATTTGATTGTTGATGGTGGAGAATAGACAGACACATATGAAGGCTGAAACATTCACCTAGCGACTCCAACTCAATCCAGTGATTCCAGTGCTCACTGATCCATTCATGCACTAAAATAAAATGGTAGGGTATGTGGCAAACCCTGTGTTTTGTGAAGTTTTAAAAGAAGTTAGAGATCAGTTAGTGGATATTGAAATTGATGAAGTATTTTTCATTACTGTGCTTCAATGTTTGAGATCTCTGAAGTTTCCTCCTAAAGCTAAAACTGATTTCTTTGAGTTAGTCGTTGGAAAAATTGAGAAGAAGATTCAATATTTAAATGAGCAAATCCAATCATATGAATTCTGAGATCCCAAAAAGTTCTTGGAAGCTCTCTCTCCCTCAAAACAAGAAACAATAGAGCTACCTATGGATGCTTGCATTGACAGTTTGCAGTTGGAGGTCTACGTTGACGAGTTAGGGCAGTAAACAGAGTCTGGTTTCTTTGATCATATTATCGCATATATGGAGTATTTTTTCAATTTGAATGATAAGTCAGATTGTCTTTAATTGAGTTTGTGCATGGATGGTTGTCAACATTTACATTTGTGTCCTATTTGAAGCACTTTCAAGCAAAATATTTGTCACAGTTACTTGAATGGTTGATATGGCATTACAACATCACTTGATCCATTGATTTTACAACAAAGTAGGGTAGGTTTGTGTAAATAAATAACCTGCCAAAGGCAGCATTTCAGTTTGGATTGGTATGAGTTGTTTTGAGTTTGCAGTTGTTTGACCATATTTCCCAATGGATGAAGCACTTGGTCTATGGTTTTCTTGACACCTCCAAGAAGTTGCATCCCTAATTAGGCTGATATTAGTTCCAGTCTTCGCAGCCTATCACCAGGGATCAAAATGGGCTCTTACTATGTCTGGTTTTCATATATGTTTTGCACATGATCTTTAGTGCAAATCATATCCTAAGTGTTTCCATCAGAAGAAGCTTAGAAAAATATTTCCAATGGTATATCACACTCCCATAACTGGTTTCTGGATTAGAAGATATGATCAAAATGAATGAGTGATTCTTGGTTATGCATGTTTTGAGGTCAGTTGCTGCACACAATGACAAGTTTAGCAAAAGATCAGTTTTTGAAATAATGGTAAGGAATTTTTCAAAAGTGAAAGAGGTTATTGTCCATCACATATCAAAAAAAAAAACCTTCTTTAGTTTATGCACAGATGCTACTATGTGGGAGATATGTAGTGATATTTGGAGCTTACATTAAAACAAGGCAAATTTTTCATATCTTTTATTGTTTTAGTCATTTTAGTGCAGTGCCATTTTACAACAGATGGAAAGTAATTTTGAAAACCCAAAGGAGGTTTTTTTTAAACACAAGACATATAACAAAAACCTCTTTTTGTTTATTTGCAAGTGTCATGAATTGGGTTATGTGACTAGATCTTTACAGTTCAGTTTCACATATTTAAATTTTTAATGATTTTCTTTTCTAGAGATGATTTTGTGGCACAAATTACGAGAAGCTAGAAATGAATTTCCAAAATTTGAGAGAGGCTTTTCTCCAACATGACCTTATATACAAAAACCTCTTTTAGTTTCATAACAGGTGCTATGTTTTAGGAGATACGAGTTCATCCTCAACACCTATTTTTAGAAATTCGGTCCAAGTTTAATGTAACTGATTCTACTTTGAAGAAGATGGTTAAGCTCAATTCCCTTAATACATGGATGAGTTAAATGTACAAATTTTATGAATTTCATAGTGTAGAGGTTTGATTTTTGCAGCAAAGAAGTTGTCTTAGCTTTGTGTAAATTTTTTTCCTGAATATCATTTTAATAAAGTAGTCTTTTTCCCTTTGGATTTGGGATTAATCACGGTGCTAATGTTTAGTATGTTTTTCCTGTAATTCATTTACACATTATATTTTTTCTACCTTGTTGCAACATTATCTAAGTGATATGTTAGGAATTCATCTATAGTGGTGCTTCTTTCATGATGATTTTGTTATTAGTTATAACGGTTGTCTTAGCAGAATTCATCCTTGGCTAGATGCTCTGTTGAGTAACCTCATGATTCTCTTTCATCTAAAATTGTTGTTGTAGATTCATCATTTGTTTGATGCCGACAGGGAAGAAGGCTTTCTCCTCTATAATTCTCACATTTATAATCTTCACTTGGTTGAACATGGCACTTAAGTTGCCCCAGGTTTTTCGGCAGAAACAGACATCGATTCCATAGTCCAAATCATCCTTTCTCTTTCTATTTCGAACCAAAACAAATCCAATCAAATCCTTTGAGCTACTATACCTAACCTAAAATCTACATTAAATTCAGTCATCTCAAGCCCTAATTGCCAATATCCTAATTGAGATTGACAAGGAGACAGCCCTCTCCCGACATGGTAGGGCCAGCTACCAGGTTAAGCGTGGTTTGATGTTACCCTAGGCCTGCCTTCCTTCAGCCTGAGGTAGATCCAGGCTCTAACAGGAAGAACCAGATTTGGAATGGGACACATTCCCTTTTCCTTTCCTTGCCTTACTCCCTCAGGTTAGATTTTTCTCATCATCTTGCTTTGATGAGGATCCATCTCTGGTACTTCTTCTTATTTCCTCCTGCATCAGATCCAACCAAAGTCGTTCCCAATCTAGCATTTTTTCTCTTCCATTAACTGAGTCTTGGTAGCTATATCAGCTCTTAGGAAGACCGAGGAGTGCAAGACTCACCATGTCATTATCATCGTTCATGATCCCTACACTTCCAAGCTCATCCCTGCAAGTGGTGAGCTTGTTCAGATATGTAGAGATCGTGTCGCCGTTTTCACACTTGATCTTACGAAGCTTGTCTTTCAGCACTAGCTTCCTCTGATCGTTTCTGTTCTGATATAAATCTTTCAATGTTTTTCACATCAAAAATGTTGTCTCCTTCCCATGGAGGCTCGAGACAATGTGGTCTCGAACTCCCTCCAGGAGGATTCTCCTTGCTCTAGCCACACATTTCTTCCATTCCGCCAGTTGAGTAGCATTAGTCGGCTTGGGGACTTCTTGATCAATGAAGTCCTTTAGACCATTATCCTCTAATACTACCTCAATGCAATCCTTCCAGGCTATATAATTCAGGCTGCCATCAAGGGCATACTCGAGTCGTAAACCACTTAACTCCATTGGTGAAATTAAGATGTGATAAGAACTCGATTTCTATATTCAGGAACCACAAACTTTGAACTTCTCCTTCTTGGGTATTGTTCTTCACCTTGATCACCTTTTCTTTGATACCATGCAGAAATTCCCACTGTAGATCAACAGATTATGCAATATACTAAAACACAATACAAGATCTACTTCTACAACACTTTGCGGAAGCTTAATCGAATTGAGCAAGATCAAGAGAACACACATAACTAAGAATGAGCAATCAATCACACATAACACAGAAGAAATAACACAGGGAAAGCCTCATCCTAAAACCCAAATCTTTGTATTATCATACAAGTGGAAATATTGTTCAAGTTACAAAAGAATTAGCTCTCAAGCTATCATGCTCTCTTTGCAATCAAACAATAGAGTTCACAGATTGAATAGACATAGTATATGTCCTCCTCAAGCCCTCGAAGCCTCCTATTTCCTTGCGCAGTTTTTTGTGGGGTCCAGTGAAGCCACGTGTGTGAATTGGCCTCATCACACTCACAAAACCTAAAGAAGTAACTGTGCAATACTCAAGGAAAGAATTCCTTCTGCATGCAATTAATATTGACAATGGAATATTCTAGCAACTGATAGTACACTGCCCCTCCATCTGATCTCAACCAGGTCTCTGTATGAACTGACATGTATGAGTTATTTATGAGATAATACTCAGTTACTTGAAGTGAAGTAGTTACATGCATGCAAGAATTAACTAACCGAACTTACATTAATTCAACAAATTGTTTGAATTAATCTAGCTGGAGTTGACTCAGTGAACTGAGCCAACTAATTACAAGTCAATATTACAACTCATCCTTATCTCTTTAACTGATGGATAAATTCCTCAATTGATGGAGAAACTGTTGCATGTCCCCATATAGACTTCATATTTGATTTTCCTTAACTAATTAACTCAAAATGAATTAATTAATTATTTTACAAATAGTTGCTAAGATCAAATTCGAATTTTACTTCACTATTTTATTCTAGGGACTAACTAAAATAGGAAGGTATCCTGAAATGCTATTTATAGAATTATATTTTTAGCACTTCCATTTTTCATTCCTTATAGCTATGTTCAACACTAGTTGAACCACTATTTATAGCAGTGCTATTTTTAACATTTCTATTTTTAGCATTTCTTGTTACTATTTTCAACAATTTCTCTCTATCTTTCCACTGCTCGCCATACTCTTTCACTGCAAGAATCAATCCCACAAATCTCCCACTAAACAAGGCCTAAGAGAGGCCCGAGAAAAACCCCTCAGTAGTAAAGACATCCCCTTGAAACTGAAACAACTCTTATACAAGATGTAGGTTTTAACCCTGTACAAAAATTACTTGCAAATGAATTCTTAAAACATAAAATAAACAATGGCAAGAACATAAAACATAAAACAAATATACACAAAGATTTTCCTGTGGATCCCAAAACTAGTACTACTAGATTGATTTTTCATTATTTTCCTTTCAATGTTACAATACATATATATTCATGCCGAAGCATTCATAAACCCTAATCCATTAACCCTATATTAGAACATAACCATATTTTTGTTGACCGGATCTACAAAATACCATGGGCAGAAAACCGTCATTCCCAAAACCATGTTCAAAATCCATGCACAAAAGCATAAGTAGGCTCTTCCACCTATTATAGGTCCAATTTGTTTTTTCTTGGGCCATTGCCCCGGACCCCATACAGGGGGCTATTCATCCCCTACAAATTCCCCAACAAGGGGGGTTTTTGATCCCCATGACTCCCTTTCTGCGCCCATCGCAACAAACAAGGGAGGCTACCAATCTTGCTATGGGCCCCCTACGCATGCAAGTGGTCATGAAAAGAATATAACATACACCCAACAAGTACAAAAGTTTGATGAAAAGGGGTCAAGAGTTCGATACCGGTGCCATATTGGAGAGGGATATGGAAGTATGATAAAAAAGCTTTAGTGAGAGTCATGAAGGTGGAACGGGAGGAATGTGGTTAGTCCACATACCGTTTGGTACCAACTCCAATAAGGGTGTGTTGTAAAAGGAAAAGACAAATGGATTCTTTAGTGATGCAATTAGATGAACACCACATATGAAATGAGTGAACATGATCTATGGCATCTTCTATAAGATTACCTTCAAAATTGGGGATGTCGGAAGGAAGTTTCGTAAGCATAGGAGGCTAATTGGGGTCATGGAGAAGAGCCCCATTGATGAGCTAGTTGAAATAAAGTGTTGGGTTGTGTTATATTCTTTCCACGACTAACCTATGTAGTGAACCAGGGGGTTAGCCCCCCCTTCGTTGCGCTGATTGCGCAGCGGGGGGGCGGCAGCCCCCCCTATCCGGGGGGTTTGAGGGGGGCGGGTAGCCCCCCTCTATGGGGTTCGGGGCAGCGCCTTGAGAAAAAAAATTTTGGACCCTATATTAGGTTGGGCGAACCTACCTATGGTTTTCGGTCCATGGTATTGGATGCTTCGGCATGTATAAATATGTATTGTAACATTGAAAGGATATAATGAAAAATCAAGCTGGTAGTCTCGGTTTTGAGATCCAGTGGGAAATCTCTGTGTATATGTGTTTTATGTGTTATGCTCTCGCATTTTTTATTTTCCTATGATTTAGAATTCGTATGCAGGTAATTTTTCTACGGGGTTAAAACCTACATTTGGTATCAGAGCTGTTTTGGCTTCAAGGGGATGCCTTTGTTGTTGAGGGGTTTCGCTCGGGCCTGTGGTAGACCCTGTTCAGTGGGAGATCTGCGAGATCGATTCTGGTGGTGAAAAAAGATGGCGAGCAGCGGAAAGATAGAGATTGAGAAGTTCAATGGTCAGAGTTTTGAGTTGTGGAAACTCAAGATGGAGGATCTGTTGGTGGATAAAGATCAGTGGATCGCGGTAGATCCGGGTACTAAACCAACAGAAGTGACCGATGAAGAATGGAAGAAGTTGGATCGGAAGGCAAAGAGCACAATACGATTGTGTGTCTCAGATTCAGTATTGCTGAATGTATCAGGGGAAGCTACGACGAAGGCTTTGTGGGACAAGTTAGGGACTTTGTACCAATCTAAGTCTCTGGTGATTAAACTGTTCCTGCGGAAAAAGCTGTATAACCTGAGGATGAAAGATGGAGACTCAGTGACAGAGCATATGAATGCCTTTAATACTGTGGTAAGTCAGTTATCATCTGTTGATATTAAAATTTCAAATGAAGATGAGTGCATCAGTTTGTTGTGTTCTCTACCAGATTCATGGGATAGTCTGGTTATTGTAATAGGTAGCAATGCAACTGCTTTGTAGTTTGATGAAATAGTCTCAGCCTTGCTGACGGAGGAGATGAGACGGAAAAATATGGACAACCAGAATGGTGATGCCTTGTCTGTACGAGGACGGTCCCAGAACAGAAACAAAAATAAGTCATCGAGTGGGCGATCTAAATCTAGAGGGAGATCTAAATCTCCAGGAAAACCTACAGGTGGTGTGCTGGAAATGTGGAAAGGAAGGGCACTTCAAAAGGGAGTGTAAATCTAAAGTTCCTGATAAAGGAAAGGGTTTTGATGATGCTCCTTCTGCAGAGGCGAAAACCACCTCAGATGAAGGTGGGGATGTGTACTTGGCTTCTCAAGTACACATGTAGATCATGAGGCATGGTTGATTGACTCAGGTGCATCCTTTCACTTCACTCCCCATAGAGAGTGGTTCTGCGAGTATGAGAAATATGATGGTGGTGATGTCTTCTTAGGAGATGATAGGAAGGCTAGAATCATTGGTCGCGGAAAAGTAAAGTTGAAGTTGCAAGGTGGAAGGGTTAGAACCCTTTCGAGTGTTCTGCATATTCCTGCATTGGCCAGAAATCTGATTTCTGTAAGCAAGTTGGATGATGCAGGTGTAAAGACAGTGTTCGA
>APFE030803499.1:236787-260683 GCA_000404065.3 Pinus taeda
GAACCGGGGGGTTAGAGGGGGGGCGGAGCCCCCCTGTCCAGGGGGTTTGAGGGGGGCGGGGCAGCGCCCCGAGATTTTTTTTTTTTGGACCCTATATTAGGTTGGGCGAACCTACCTATGGTTTTCGGTCCATAGTTTTGGACGAGATGGTTTTTCGGTCCATGGTATTGGATGCTTCGGCATGTATAAATATGTATTGTAACATTGAAAGGAATATAATGAAAAATCAAGCTGGTAGTCTCGGTTTTGAGATCCAGTGGGAAATCTCTGTGTATATGTGTTTTATGTGTTATGCTCTCGCATTTTTATTTTTCCTGTGATTTAGAATTCCTATGCAGGTAATTTCTGTACGTGGGTTAAAACCTACATCAAGGAGGCTCAAATTGGCCATATAGGGGAGGAATGGAATGTTATTGACCATACCAGTAGAGGGTCTTCCTGTGGGGTTACCTTAATTACCACCTTGGTTTCTTGCACTCATGCTGGCAGTATGTGGTTGGGAAGACACATAATCAAAGGAAGAATTGGAAGAACTAGTAGAACCAGGGTTAGAATGAGGACTCAATGGAGGACTAGAAGGATGAATTTAGTTGTCCCTTGGGAGACAGTTCCTAGTTGTGGGGGAACCAGTGCCCAAGAAATTTTGAGATTATATAAAAAGATTAAGATTAGTGGCTGGAATTATAGGCCATGAAGGCTTGTAACCAAAATTTTTATTTTTTAAACCCTATTCTTCCAAATAAAAATGGCCGAAGGCTCTGAGAATTGTAGAATGCTAGACTAGACAAGTGGGTTGAACAAGAATATTAAACAAAGTCCAAACTATGCACTTAAGAATATGAATTTAGACCACTACAGAAAGAATAATGTGAGGCTAAGAAAATATGAATGAGTTTCCTAGATGTGGAGCACTCATTAAGGATTTCAAGATTAATTATCATGAGTACAATTAAGTAAATTCATTAAAAATTAAACTGAAGTACGAACTGCATCTTATAATGTTTAGGAGAAGAAAAGAGATGAAGGAATGTTGAGACATGAGAGGAAAAATATTCGCTGCAACTTCCCATAACTGGAATCAAATTGCAATATATTATTCAAGCTTCAAAAAGATTTTGGATTACAATACTCAGTCATGAAGACTAAACTCCGAACCTCTTCGAAATCTAATTCATGGGCTTTTATTTCTACCTCCTAGCCTAACTGAACTAACTATCTTAATTAGTTCCAAAAACTAAGTTTGGGAACAATTATCAAATTTCCCTCCCTTTTACAAATATTTACAAATAAAGCAAAACATATAAATCACATTTTTTTTTCAAACATTATATACATAAAGCATAATAATATGTTATATTGGTACTTTAATTATTGTATCCAAATTCTTCAATATGGAACAACACTTTTGTTCAAATATTTTAGCATTGCATGCAATCCCAAGTCTTTGCACTGGAGGATGGATGTCACCGTGAGTCCCAAATTATGTCATGCATATGTCATTTATCAAAACCGGAAACTACTTGTGGGAGCACCTCTAGTGGTTTCGAGAAATAAGGAGTGATGTTGGAATAAATAAAGACTATAGATTTATTCGATGGCCAGTTTATCAAATCCACCTACGGGACTACTTTTGATTTTATCTTTCATGAAATTTTTCCTCCTGGGACTCCGTTGATTTAGAGTATTGTTATCATGATACATCGATCTGCAATATTGAACTATGTTGACCATCAACTGTAATATTCAAAACATTATATGTACAAATTAATGAAGAAGCACCCATGTTCAAGATAGAATCAATTTATGTGGCTAGAATATTTTATTGATTCACACTCGTTAACATTTCATTCAAAGATTCAAGAAATTCTTGAATAACATATAGTTCAGTCTCTATACATACACTATGTATTTTATCATCTGTATAATTGGGGTATAACTGAGAAAGCAACTTAAAAATGAATGTCTCACCCAAAATTCATGATCTGTGTATAAAAAATTGAGTCCTTCTTTCGAAATCAAATTAGCCAAATTCAACCTTTCGTTCCAATCAACATGGTAGTAATAATGATAGATCACGAGTGTCAGGCCTATTGGTTCACTATTTCAAGCAAAGTCCATTATACTTCATTTCCACTTCCTAAATCATCATCGAAGTGAGCACCATCTATGGCAACCAAAATGCAAGTCTTCTTCGACCAGACAATGTGAGAAACAAAATTTTCCTGAACCATCCAAGCACCCTCACCAACATATTTGAACTAGCTCAATTCCAATAATTATAATAAAGCATGCATCATATTATTGGCCACTATTGTAGCTAACAGCATTTTCCCTTAGCCAGGAGGTGCATAGCAAAGGATGCTTGGAAGATATAGTCACACAACTCTTGAATACCCATTTACCAAAATACCTTTGACATTTTTGAATGCTCTACTATATCACCCACATTATTAAAGTATGATCGTTGCCTAGATTGCCCAAAATTTGCACAAATGCCCAGTCACAACTCCGTTGAAGGTCTTTCAAATTTCAGGATAGGTAAAAAAGGGACCAGGCTTGTTCGCATCGATGACACTTTTGAAGAAACTCTTGTAACATTAACATCAAACCCTAAAGATAATATAAATGACGGTGCTCTAGTATCATTTACAGTGAGGAAATTATAACTCTCTAGTGTTAAAAGTTTGGCAACAAACCATTTATCGACCTCTAAATATACGTCCCCAGAAACAAATTCTAGCATATGCATGGAGAGATTTCCTTTTCTAGTTGTCTCATTCGACATTTCCTCGGAAGGAGTGCTCCATGAATTTTTGAACCATTTGGATGAAATGTTTTTCCAAAAACCAAGTTTAGATGCAGATACTGGAAAAATTGGGAGAATTTACAAAAGTCGTTTCAATGGATGAGATAGGCTGATGGCACCAAACAGTCCTAGCAAGGGTTTTTTTTTATTGATTCATACGAACAAAAACAATATTCTAGATATTGAACCTTTGGAATAAAGATGATGTAAGATGTTGATTTTCAAGATTACTTTTAAGAACATTTACAACTTCAATGCCTTGCTTGTATTTACAATGATCTCTAGCATGAACTAAAGCTTTGCCCCTACAATCCATGCGATTAGAAGAGAAAATTATATTTCCTAATTTTCTTTTATTGGATTCTCCTTGGATAAGGGCCTTGAAGGATGAAACAAACCAATGGAGTGCTCTTTTGCGATCATTCCAATTTTCCCTTGCCATATTGTAAAGTTTCTCAAAATTGAAAATGAGGGGGCTCCATGCACCTCTCCGTTGAGATGAAAACTTAACAATAAGTGAGTGAATAGGGGAATTTAAATTTGTAGGTCTTGCAACACCAAAAGTCTCACCCGGAAATAAGTTTGTCGCTGAGCTCATTAGTGAGGCTAGAGACATACCAAAATTGCATAGAATTCTAAGAAGGGCCCCAAAAAGTAAAATTTTTGTGCATTTGAAAAAGCGACCAAAACCAAAAGCTCAACCTATACATCATACCTTATTATCATTGGATGTAAGCATTTCCATAATGGCACATCAGTATATTTCCTCGCAATTAAAAGGTCACCAGTTTCAAATTGTTGTAATTCCATTTGAGCATGGCACAAAGAACTTGATGGTTTTAAACCAGCATTCAAAAACCGAAATATGGTACCAATAAATACAAAAAGGTTCTCCCAGCACAAAAATTTTGCACTTATACTAATATTTACCATATGTGTTTTAAATAAATACAAGCTAGATGCAATACATTTCCAATATAAAGGTTCTCTTATATAAAACAGAGACATATGTACCTCCCCTTCTGGAAACCTGATGTTTGACTCAGGAACGAGCTTCAAATTAGCAGAACAAGATGTGTCATCTCTAAAATCAGATACATCTTTATCAAACCTTCCATTTGGAATCATATCATAGCTAGATGGTCTAGAAATCACATATTCTCTTTCACCATAAATTACACTACCGAACATAATGGGCATAGGGATTATCTCTTTTCCCTTGAAGTCATGAAATACTACAATCTCCTCCAAATTTAATTTGTGGACTCTCTTAACATGAAATTCACCACATTTAGTGCAAATAGCCTTGCGATGATGCTTCAGAATGTAAGTAACAAACATTTTGTTTATTGTAGATGTGGAAACTTATGAGCAATTCTCTTGACCTGCCTTGCTTCTAGTACAATCATCAAGCTTGCTTGAGTAAATAGAAACAATAACATTAACATTGTCAATGTTAGTCTTCAAGTTCTAAGAGAAATTTAGGAATTATGAATTCAGTGCCACCTTTTCTAACTCCATATCACTACAGTTCGCCAATATTGAAGCACCAATGGCTATATGATCATCTCCCCTGCTACCCATAGAGGTCTCTCCCACTCCACCAACATTTTCAATGTTAGTCTAACATTGATATTTTTTATGTCAATCTCCAAGTTCTTAGAAAAATTGCAACCTTCTACATTCATGGGCACCTTCTCTAAATTCATATTACTGGGATCCCCCAATTCTTCGATCGTAGCATGCTCATTTATCACCTCGTTTATATCTTTGAAGCTCTAAAGAATAGATTCACGAATAATATTGTTATGATCATCCATCAAGCTAAACATAAGGTGTACAACATTGATTAAAAACATGACTATACTAGTAATGAAATCTTTTTCAAAAAACTTATCCAAGAATCTTTGGCACTTTAGCTATGTCGGATTTTGCTACAACAAACTTTAAATCAATGGGGAGGAGTAAGATGTCCTAAAGGAAATTGTGGGCGATGGCCATGAAGTCCCTATGAAAAATTCTTAGGTGGCACAATTATGTCAATACAGTGATGACACAATAGAATAAATGGTAATGATAGGAGAAAGAGTAACAAACAACAAGCAAACACTAGTGCAGTGGTGCAAATGAAAGCTAATTATTTTAATATGCTACTCTAATTCAAAAAAACACGTCCTATCAAAGAAAAAATGACCTATAGCCTATAGGTGATCCAAATCCTCAAACAAGTCCTAGATCTACTATTTCAGATGGCCTTCCAAGAAACTTCTTACTTTATGGAATCCAATCCTTACAAGCATATATGTCTAGAGAAAGGTCAGGTGGAGAGCCAATTGAAGCCCACAGCTAGTCCTATAGGATGTTT
The DNA here is from genome assembly GCA_000404065.3 of Pinus taeda. Classification (NCBI taxonomy): domain Eukaryota; kingdom Viridiplantae; phylum Streptophyta; class Pinopsida; order Pinales; family Pinaceae; genus Pinus; species Pinus taeda. The sequence goes on from APFE030803499.1 coordinate 241,959, forward strand.
TCTTATGATTGGTTACTATGGTTACCTTCATCCCATGGGGGTGGTCAAGTCTTGAGCTTCTTGTTAATAAGCCAAAGCACGGGATTCCCTGCCACAAGTTTGGTGGCCCCGAGGAGAACTGCTCACACGATGACCTAGCATAACCCCCTTTGAATCAGGTTTTTAATGCACTCTGACTTTGGATCATGGGATGATGAAGGATTTTAAGCTCCCTAATATCTCAACAATTTATGTCTCAATGTAAGTGATCTATGGGTGTTATTGGAATCCTATCCCACTGATCCTACACCTAACTACACAAGTTGTTTTGGCCTTCGTGCCTAAGTGGACTTAATATATGTGAGTCAAATTATTAAGGTGCATTGTTTCAAGTATTGGCTTGGTGGTGTTAACCAAGCTTATGTTTTCTTAGGGTGTGCACACGTGTTTGAAAATGTGTTCAATGTATGAGTTAATTGAGCATGTTTTATGATGCCATCTACAATTGAAAATAAAGTGTTGAACAACTGCAAATAATGCTAAAAATGGATAGCAAAATAAAAATTCAATCCAAGCACACAAACCCCCACCCAAAGAGTCAAACAAGAAACAAGTAAATAGGTGGAAAAAAGGCTACTCAAATATACATTTAAATATGAGATCTAGAGGTAATAATATGTCATAAATGATGCAGAAAAACAACAAAGAATATATGATAAACATCTGGTAAAGCGCAAGCAAATGGTTGAAAAATGGAGGATACTCAAGGGGATCCTATGGAGACATGCCAACACTAGATTCAAATTTGAATAAAGTGTTGTAAAGAAGTGTCTAAAGGGATTGTTATAACCTTCCAAAAAGGCTAAAAAATAAAAAATAGTGGCTGGGACTAATGAAAACTAGACTCCTCACTTTAGAAACCATTTCTGTAAATGGTGGAGGTGTACTCTAAACACCAGGGGGGTTTTTCCTTCTTGGAGAATATTTTCTAATGTAACACCCTCCTCCCACATTTAACCAAGCTAACTGGTCCACTGGGGTAAACATGTGATGAAGAGTTACTATGATATGATTCAAATACCCATGTATGGTTAAGGAAGTGGAATCGACACACTAACAACCAAATTGAGGTTTTTGAGGAGCTACAGGACCCCTAGGGACTAACAAACCACTCTAGAAGCCCAACCCCTGAGTTACCTTTCCTTTTGTCGAGCTAGACCCCCAGTCGCTCCCATGAAATTCCCTTCAAGCGATTGAAACTCTTTAGTCGCTCCCACAACAAGGAATCCATGCGACTGCAACCCTTTTAAGGAAATTTTGTGCTAGCAACCTTGAATTCTGATTCCACATTTTTAGGGCTAGGACTTAAGCCTCTTCCCAAAACTTGATGAAATTTTTAGAAATGATAACTAATAAGAAGACAAGCCCTCTAACATGAAACTTGAATAAGGACTTAACTAGACTCATCCTAACGATGACAGTCCTTTCTCCAAACACATCATAAATATGTAATGTAGAGGTATATAAACACATCTAAACATAGGGACGTCATACTTATCTCATATTTTTAAAAAAGGTATGATTTCCTCTCACAATAGTTGCATTATCATCTATTAGGTCATACATTCATTAACATTTCATTTACTAATCAAAACATGATGAGAGTCATAACCAAATTCTATCATAAACCGTGCTTATAACCATCATATAGCCAACAAAATAATAATGATATCAAAACCATTAAAACCACATAATAACAAGTATATTTACACATGGAACACAAGAGGAAAATAACTCTTATCAACATATGCAAAGGCCAACCAAGTTAGGGACTTCCACGTACCACTCGGCCATAGATTGGGTTGAACCAAATATTTCTTTCATCCAATCGCCCCTATTTCATATTATAATCATGAATGTGGGACTAAGAACAAAACTGACCAAAGATTCCTCGGGATTTACTGTACATCCCACCAATAACGACCAAGGATTCCTATGCCCGAAACCCTCATCTAGATAACTAGGCTTTACTGCAATCCCACCAAGGGATTCCTAGGCCTAAACAAGAAATGTACGCTACCAAGATTTACCACAATCCAACCATATACTGGTCCAGGGATCATTAGGCCTATAAAAGCATGGATGCATCTAGATCTCTCCACCTAAACTATGACGAATTTTTCAGTCCCTGCCCTCTAGGCTTTACTGTATATCCCACCATTTATCGATTAAGGATTCCTAGGCCCAACGAGGGTACACTACCAGGATTTACTACAATCCCACCTTTACTAGTCTAGGGATTCCTAGGCCTTGTGATGTTTGTTGAGACCAACCCATTCAATTTCAAAACCGCCTGACAATTCAACTCAACCAAGTAAGAGAAACCCCAATAGACCATGGCTATCTAGAAATGGAAAGAGAAGGCTGAAGACCACTGTCACACCTAACAAAACCCATGCCAATGACAAAAAGAGAAACAAGAAAACACATGCATGTACCATGCATGCCAAGACTAGCAAGTAAATCATACATGCAACTCGATACCTGCAAGTAATCATGTTGTGGCTTCTTGATCCAACTCTTCCTTGCTTGATCTTTGCTTCCCTTTGATTTCTTGTCCTTCATTTGCCTTCTTTACTCCAATGCTAGAGTTCTCCAAGAATGCTCTAAGTGTGCAAGAGTATGAGAGAGTAGAGAGAATAAAGATAGATCTCCAAAATTGAACTGAAGAAAAGGTTGTGAACTAATCATCAAAAGCCGTTCTATTAATGAGGCCCCTATTTTCTTCAATTTCCATTATTTTCATAAATAAAATTCCAATTAATGCCTCTTTGCCTTTTTAATTCCTTTTCCAATTTCGCCTTAGTCATATTAAACTAGATGAGCACCCACTAGGATGTTCTTCCCAACATTCTGCTTGGAATAAGTGTCCCATGACCTTGGTTATTATTTTTCATTTATTAACTTTATTAGATGGATTTTTTACCTAAGGCTATTAAAAACTGTTGTCCTTAGGGAAACACCATCATCGGTGTTCAATGACACCTACAACTAACATGACCACTAAAAAACAAACCATACATCCCATGGAGCTTTATAACTTAGCTCGATGCAGTGTTTGTAATGAACAACCTACTGAAAATAAAATGAACATGATAAACATAACAACATGATAATTATACCACTTATTGGAGTTTTGTAACATAAATCATGGTGGTATTTATATACCAAATCTTATTTGACTCAATTGGAAAAAAAGGAAGGACACATAACCTGCATATGATAAACCATCTCCCATGTAGCTTCATCAGGACCAAATCACTTCCATTGCACTTTAACCTACTCGATTGCTCGGTTTCGTAGCATGAGCATATTTATTTGCATAATACACTAAGGTTTCGGCTACGACTCTCCTTCTAGATCCACCTGCAATACATAGAAATCAATAACATGATCAACATCCTTTACATATTTTTTAAGCAATGAAACATGTAAAACATCATGGATTTTCACTATCGGAGGAAGTGCAAGTCTGTAGGCCATTGGTCCAATCCTTTCAAGGATCTCAAAAGGCCCCCAATACATGAACCAATCCCCGAGGAGCTCTTCTTGGTCTGGATGTGCAAGCACACATGTTCCCCAACCTGAAACTCCTTAAACAAATTGTGTTGATCTTCATAACTTTTCTTCTTGTCCTATGTTGCCTTTAAATTCTTCTTCATAACCTGAATTTCATGTTCCATCTCTGCCAACATGTTCGGTCCTATCAACAGCATGTTCACTGAATCGCTCTAACTGATAGGAGTATTACAACTCTGTCCATACAACGCCTCAAACAGACTCATCCTCAATGAATCATGATACCCATTGTTATAAGAAAACTCAACCAGTGGAAGATACTCTTCCCACTTCTATTATTGATGCATCACATACATCCTCAACATTTCCTTCAGTATCTTGTTGACACTATTTGTTTGTCCATTTGTCTGTAGATGATAAGTTTTGTTAAAGGCAAACTTTGTACCCAAACCTAAAACAACTCTTTCTAGAATATGGAAGTGAGGTTAGTATCTCTGTCTGATACAATCTTCTTTGGAACACCATGAAACATCACTATCTCCCTGATGAAGACCTATGCTACATCACTAGTTGAATAAGCAAACTTCACTGAAATGAAGTGTGCTACCTTTGTCAACTTGTCCACCACAACCATGATGGAGTGATTTTTTCTATATGTCCTCGTCAAAGCTGTAATGAAGCCCATGGAAATGATCCCCCATTTAAAATCTGGAATCAGAATCGGCTTTAGTAATAAACTTGGATGCTTACACTCTGCTATTACCTATTGATAAACCAAACATATATCAACAAACTCTACCACTTCCTTCTTCAAATTCATCCAACAATATAACTTATTCATTGCCATCAATGTCTTATGGTATTTGGGGTGACCTGAATAAGGTTTAGCATGAAATTCTTTTAGGATAATCTTCTTGATCTCACTATTGTCCAACACATATATCCTGTCCCTAAATCTAACCAAACCATCCCCTGTGAGACAATATTCCACATCTTGATCACCTGTATCCTATTGTAACCTATGCCTAAGCCTCCTATATCTATCATCATCTTGTCCTGCCTATAGGATATAATCATGTAGATCTATCACATAAGAAATCATAGCTTCTATATGATTTACCTATACTCTCCTGCTAAGAGCATCTACAACCCTATTATCCTTTCCCTTAACATTCCTGATCTTTAAATCAAACTCACTAATCATGGCCAACCATTTTTATTTCCTAGAATTCATATTCAATTGGTCAAATGAGTATCTCAATCCACTATGATCACTCATCAGTACAAACCTCCTGCAATGAAGATAATGTCTCCATATCTTCAATGCATGGACGATCCCTGCCAAATCAAGATCATGTGTAAAATAATTATGCTCGTGCTCATTCAATTTCCTTGATTCATAACATACCACTCGTCCCTCCTACATTGAGACTCCACCAAGTCCTTTCTTGCAAACATTTGTACATACAACAAACTCTTTGTCTGGATCTACAATCTTTAGAACTTGAGCATTTCTCAATAACTACTTCAACTGCTCAAAAGTGGTTGCACATTCCTCTGTCCATTCAAATTTCTTGAATTTCCTCTGCAAATATATAATAGGATATGAAATTCACGATAATTTCCTAATGAACCTCTTGTAGTAACCTTCTAACCCCATAAATGACCTTACCTCATCCACATTCCTAGGATCTTCCCATTCCATAATAGCTCTTATCTTTTCTAGGTCCACCTCTATGCCTTCCTTGGAAACAACATGTCCCAAGTAATATACCTTTTTCTGAAAGAAACTGCATTTTCTAAGCTTGGCATACAACTGATTCTCTCTTAGCAATCTCAAAATTGTTCCTAGGTGTTTGACATGCTCTTCCTCATCCTTCGAATATATCAATATATCATCAATGAACACAATAGCAAAATTTTCCAAATATGTATGCAACACACTATTCATCAAACACATAAAAGTAGTTGGAGCATTAATCAAACCAAATGCAACTATAATAAACTCATAATGTACATACAAAGTTCGAAAATAATTCTTATAAATATCATCTTCTTTGATGTGTACCTGATTGTATCCTATTCTCAGATCAATCTTTGATAATAATACTACTCCCTTCAACTGGTCAAACATATCATCAATCCTCGACAATAGATACCTATTCTTGATGGTTGCATTGTTCAAATACTTGTAACAATGTAAACTTTGAAATGGGAACTCATACTGTTACCCGTTTTGTAGAGATAGCAAAAAAGTGACCCGATATTGAAAAGGGGTGATGCAAAACACACATGTTTTTTTTAGAGCATAGTTTTTGGCACTATAATTTTTTTTATGTACATTGCATTTTAGAATGGTAGTGATTTTGATGCTGATTTTAAAAACTGGTAATTCTACACCAGGCCCTTTTTTAAAAGGATTTTTTTTTTGTTTTCTAATGTAGGAAATGTAAATAATTATTTTGTGAATTTAATAATTTTTTAAGTGGTCTTCTTCTTCATATTTTCTTGTTTTTATTTTAATTTTAATTTTCGTAATGAGGTTTTTATCATTTTGCATATTTAAAGAAGAAGGTTGATATTTTAAATTTTCTATATTCTACATATTTATACATCGTTAATTAATTTTCCAATCCACATGAATAATTGTTTCTAAAAAACAATATTTTTTAACAATTGACATAAAAATAACCATTTTTAACATAAATATAACTAAAAAACTACATGTTTTGATAATTTTTTTCTAGAAATGACATGTCAAAATCATAATTTTCATAGGAAAATTTTAACTAAAAATGGTTTGATAATAGTTTTTTTTATGAATTTCATGTCAAAAGAATAATAATAATCATTTTTTTCCAAAAAATAATGATTAACTTAAAAATTAATGCGAAAATCACATAATACAAATATTGAATGCATAACCACCTTAATCGAGTGTATATTCTTCTCATAAAATGTCAAAGTCAAAACATTACAAGTATAACTAATTAATAGTTACAAAAAATGAGCTTGATTTCCAAGCATAACTTAAATTTAATCAACAATGTCACGTAATCCAAATTGTTCATCCTCTAGAGTTTCATCATTATCTTCTTCCACTATGTTTTCTGCTTCATTTTTCTCATTTTCCTCTTCTAATTAATCTTTGATGTCTGCGAATCTCCCAATGTATGCCTTTCCAATCATTCCATGTAATGTTGTTGGGGTCCTTTTGCCTTTTTTGGCACACGTGATTCACTAAAGTCCCCTTTCTTCAACTCAATTTCTTGCATTGCATCTAGAAGAAATTAAAGAGCATTAATTCTTTGCTAAATGAAATTTTCACTGTATTGGATCTTATTCAATTGCAATGCAATTTATTCCTTTTTGAAGGAAACATGCTAGTGTTGTACCTAATTATTAGCACAAAAGAAATAATGGAGTAAATCAGTACAATGACATATTAATTAAAAAATAGCATATTGAAATTCAATTCCATATAATAAAACTTACTTGAGCCACAGAATAAATCCAGAACCCAATCTCCTTCATTTGAACATATGTCTATAAGATAGTTAATCAATAACTGTGGTTTTTGATAAATGTTAACTATCTTTCCTTTTGCTTTTTTGTCTTCATATGTTAGTTTTCTCACAATAGCATCATAAGTCAGTATTTGGCTATGACTCTTTCCATCTACCCAATTAAAAATCAAAGACATATAGCTATCATCTTTTGCCCAACTATCAACATGGATGAACTCACAATTATTTATAAATAGTTGATCTTCACGGTTAAGAAGATTTGACTTTTGCATGTAACATGAAATAGTAAAAGTTCAATTAACTTGTACATAAATGAATTTTTCAACATTAATCAAATATACATTTTAAACGCCTTACCATGTAAGTTGCATCCTTGAATTTGTTTTCCCCTTGAAGCTTGACAATACCATTTCCAATTGTGTGTATGAATGAAATGTCACAAATATCCATAATGGTGATGATGTGACTTCTAGAAATCCCGCAACCATTTTACTAAGAGCTTGATAAGTATAAAGGTCATTATCATAGTCAATGTTTGGAATATTGAAACCATGGGAAATATCTGCAATAACTAAGCATAATTCCTTTTAGGTATGAGTTCAGCAATGTCTTCACAGTTGCCTTGTATTACTTGATATTAAATAGTGTCTAACCCATTCCAAATGGAATTAGTAAGACTTGGATCAAGTTAAACATTCTTAATATGTTGCTTCTTCAGTCTTTCGATATTTATTTTTTCAATAAAGAATCTGAAACTATCTGGTGCTCCATTATCATCCTTCTTCATCTTTTATAAAATAAACAAATATATGTGTAAGTTATAAATTAAAAATAGTACACAGATGAATAAAAATATATGTATAAATCAAGATACATTTTTAAATGCAAGATAAAAAAACTTTTAATGTTGATGTAGACCTTGAATCTGGATAGTTGCGTACAACATCATCCCAACTATCTTCATTCAACAATTTAACCATTTGTTCTTGAATTTTGATGTAAACTTTGTGACTTCATAGATAATGTAACAAAAAGTTAATATAATGATATGTATAAAAAATACTACCAAGAACAATATGTTACAAAATTATATAGTACGGAGCAATGGAACACATAAAATATTACAGAAATATAAACACAGAAAACGCATAAAATAAGAGAGACATAGATATACGTGGTTCACCCGGTTTGGGCTATGTCCACCCCGAACAACTAGTCCTTCCTTTCTATTATTAAGCAAAATGAAGAGACACAACCTACAGCAGATCCGCTGTAATATCCTCTGTTTTCACTCTCAGTCTCACCTCTCCGGTTCTCCCTCGGAGAATACACATGTATTACACAACCTCAAATACAATGCCCTCATACGAAGAGAGGGGTTTCCTTCTAGGGAAAAAAACCCTAAACTAAACATAAGTTCTACCATCAGATCATTCACCTAATGAACTACCTAGATTGACTAGAAATTACTATACTTTTACAAGGCAGTTTTACATATGTTTTTAGCTTCGGGGGCGCTGCCCCCAAAACCCTTGTCGGGGCATTGCTAGCCCCTGGACCCCCCAACCGGGGGGGATTCACCCCCCCTGACCCCCGTAGGGGGGACAAGTCCCCCCCGCATGGAGGGGTGTACAAACTTCCTGGGGTATACATCCGGCTAAAACAAAGACCTCTAAACAATCATGCTCCACACTCAACACAATATGTTATATTTAAAAGAAAATTATAATCTAGAAATAAATAAAAATGATTCAAAAAACTTACTTTTGAAATTCCTCAGACATTTCGTCCAATGATAATTAACCTGACCTCACACGAGATAATATTGTTTTGACAATTTTTTCATTTTTCACTCACATTTCTCTCCAAGGTGTGATAGTCATATCTTCTTGAAGTTGCTTCATTTCAGGACCTGATTTACTGCTGCTACATATCAATGGCTTAGACTTTTTGACCTTCTGATTTTTAATGTCAATGTTTTCCTACATGCTAAAAATCTCATTAATCAACTCCCATATATCTCCAGTTATAAATGCCAACTGGAAAATGTTATCAACACCTCTGAATGAATCACTAAATTTGTCATCTTTTCCACCTTTTGAATTGATTTTGTCTTCAATTGGATAGCTTATTTCCATACAACATTCCTTTCGGAAATCTACAGTAACATTTATCCTATCCCCACCACATTTTTCTTCAATTTCACTATGAATAAATCTAACCCTTTGGATGAAAGTCATAGGCATCCTATATTCATTATCTTAATTATGATCCCATGCCACTAACTTTGCTTCTGTATCTGATAAAACAACATAGATGATACATTTCATTGTTTCAAAACGTGGGTTATTAGGATATTTCTCCATCAATTCTCTTTGAGCTTCTACAGAAGGGTTCCCCCCACGCACATAATAATTGTATTCAAAACATTTTGACTTATCAAATGCTTCTTTGTTGGGAACTTGAACTGGATCAACAAGAAGTACATAACTAGCCACATGAGCATATGGATTGTACTTCACCAATGTCTTCAAGTTGTGAACATGTAGATGATGTGGCTTTTTGACTTGATATTGACATTGTCCTTCACTTTCCTTATAGATTTGCATGAAATTAAGCTGACATGTACAACCACCCTCAATTAGCTCCTGCTGTAATGATTTCCCTGCTTTCTTTTGAAGTTTCACTAGGTTCTTAACTATTGGTCATGACTACTTCAAAATCTTCAACTTTACTTTTCTTCTTCATAACATTCTCATCATTAACTGTAATAGATTTATTCTTGGGCATTGTTACTTTTGGTCTTTTACAGCTCTTCTCAATTCCAATTTCATTTTCAGTAACAACAACATATGCTTCACTGTGAGTTTCAACTTCATCGTCTTCAAAAGTAACTTGTCTACCCTTCTATATTTATCCACTCGAGGCCTTTTTCTATGATTCCTTGGATGTAGTTTTGTAGATATCTGAATATTAAACTACTTGTAAATGCTTAGCAAGGTATTCAATTCAGCAAACATACATGTTTAACTGATGTACATGTCTTGCAGTTAAAAACAAATGAGTTTTTCAGTTGTTTAGGACAATTTTATGTGTTGTAGAATTAATTCATTTCTTTGTTTAACATACTAAAACAAATTTGTTCTAAAAGAAAACTCAGCCACAGATGCAATAGCATATGATGATGCAGTTCAACCCTCCTGGGCTACATCTACTGGGTCCTAGGCTCCCAAATGGTCATGTCCTTGATTTGATTCAAACTCAAAATGATTGTACAAATGATTACAAACCCTTACAGGTGAAATGGACTGTAAAAATTGATTTAAAACACTCAAATCAGTCAGGAATGACTACTGGTTCTCATCCAATGGGTACTTGTAACCCTATATAGCTCCCACAATGTTGGGCCCTAATGGCTCCTAGAACTTCCACGGAGCAAAAACACCTGCAAAAGACCTCTAATTGCTCTCTAACCTATGCCAATGGCTTCAACATCATCTGATTAGTCAAAATAAAAATAAAAAACATCCAAAAAGGACTTTCCTACCCAAAGTTATGGCTCATTCATTGAACTTCCTGTTTGCCCCTAAAAAAACTCCAGTTAACTTTAGCTAGTGGCCAGTTAGGCTCGCCAAATATGGCGGGACTGCCAAAAATGGCGCCTCCGCCAAAGATCCGCCAACTTAACCCGTAACCATTGGACTAAACTACGGTTCATTAATGCCATGTGACTGGATTTCAGGCTTAACTAGTGGTTATAGTTGGATTATACACCCAACCATTAGTTAACTAGCTGTCTAATCGGGATACCCACCACTATATGTGACCACACGCCAACAGTTTTTGGTTGATTGCCGCTAGTTACATTAGCACCTGGTTCTTAGTCCCTAGTCCCGTGTATACGGGGCTGGCCTCCTTCATACCCCACCCAAAACCATTTGGAAAACTCATATAATGTTTCTCCCACCATCATAATAAGATCCACTAGTGTACTGTCTTGGTAGCCCATTGCAATAGAGTTTGGGAGGTCACGGGTTCGATCCTCCGTGCCTCCACAAAAATCTTATATGCCAAACTTAACAAAACTTGCAGCCATGTGGTGGCCTCCGGCTTGCCACGAGGCACCTTGCCATTGGTCACCCAAAATGAATATTCGAAGAATATTCTAGTAATAGTCTCTAGAATATTCCTTAGAATATTCTCAGAATATTCTATTTTCATTTTTTTTTTTTCATATTTTTTTTTTAATTTAAAATTAAATGTTATTGGGTGATTTTCTTTTTGACATAACTTCTGCATACGGAGACAATATTTTGAACCGTTCGTGGCACCAGAATTAGGAAGATGAGACCTATCCAATTGTTCAGGTTCCAACCCAATCTGAGCACTTCCAAATTTGAGAATTTTCGACACTTCGACTTGAGCTCCTAATCACACCTCCCAAATGAGAGGCTTTTGGACCCCAAAAGCTTACTAAAATGTTGAAGTCAACTGTAGTACAAACAATGATAGAATGAATATCCTCTTCTGTTTAGCCCTTCCAACATTTTCTTTGCATGGCAAATGACTTTGAACCACAAATGGAAAGAAATTGACATTTCCCTTCCTGAATGCACTTGTCCTTCTGTCCACAATTGTCTTTCTTGCACTTACACAAAAATTTTCTGGTGAGAAATTATAGAATGAAACTGAACAATGCTACTTTGATCAATGATCTAAGGTAACTCAAAACAAACAAGATATTACAGCATTGAATACATGCATACATCCAAAATTTACATATTTACAAAAGGAGTACGTCTTACTGTGTCAAGAAGTCCATCCACTTCTCACCAAGTCACTTCCATGGCGACTTTTATTGCTGAAACTTTTCCTCATGTGAAACTTCCCTTTCCACGTCAATAATGGAATACATGGTTCCACCTTGGCCAATCTTCTTGTCCTCTTGCTGCATCTGTGTGGGATCACGAATTGGATGTAAATTCCAACAATGAGAGGCAACATGTCTCTTCTTTTGGCAAAAAGTGCAAATCTTATGCATCTTTTTTGAAGGTAGTCTTTGCTTCATCTGTTCCCTATTTGCCTTCTTCCTCATCCAGTGTCTCGAAACATGATGGTTAAATTGACCACAATATGTACAAGAAAACTTTCTTCCATTAAAGCATGTAAAATTTTCATGCCTTGCAGAAACACAATCAAATTGATCATGATAAGATGTATACCTCTTGTGCTGCTTTGCATGTTTGTCCTTTTTCCTTCATGAGGAGATGAACTAGTAGAGGCTTCAGTTTTCATTTGCATATTAACATCATCATTCTTGTCTTGAAAACTTCCTAAAATTGCATGCTTGCCATAAGCTCCATGTCTACCATCTTCTTGCTGCAACAAAGGCTTCAAACAATGGCAATCATCTTTGAAAAAAATTTGACATATTTTCCTCATGGAACTTGGAACAAAAATTCTCTTTGAATTAGCCTCACATGCCTTCATGGCTTTTAAGTCTTCTCCATTAGATTGCACATAACCAAGTCCAAGATTCTTGCGTCATTCCTCAATAAAAAGGGGTTCAATCATGACTTGTGCATGCTTTCCTAATCCTTTGCCTTCATAACCCATCTTAATCATTAACTTGGATCCTACTCCCCTTGTATGATTTTCGAAATATCCAACACATCTTTCTAAAGAGGAGGATGGATTACCTCTTTCTCACGCATGTTCTTGGTTAAAGCCTCTTGGGTTTGATGAAGCTACAACTCCATATCATGCAATCTTTGAAGAATTTCTTCATTTTCCTACTTCATGGCCAACAATTTCTCACAAAGCTCTATGCTTTCTCTTCTACCGTCAAATAGGATCTGCACCATATCCTTCAATATAAGGAATTCACGCTTCATATCCTCATCGAAGAACCTTGTGAAGGAGGAAAATTCACTTGATGAAGTTGTCATTATAATGTCAATGAATAAATTAACTTCAACAATGTTCTTAAAGCTTTTCATAACAAACAACAAATCTTTTTCACCCAAATGTCTTTAGAACCATCACATTCAAGCGGCCAACAACACACAAATCAAGTGAAAATCTTGTTCAAGTAGCCAATAGCAAACCAACTCAAATGGAAATCTTGGTGTGGGTTTGAGGTCCTTTTGGGGTAAGGAAAATATCTTCTATTCCTTTTGTCTTCTCCAAGACTTAGCTAATCAGTAGTTATCTCCAAACTTCAACAAACTAAAACAACATGCAGTTTGCAAAATAGTAAAGCAATCAATCTTCTACACTGCTTTAAACATCTTTCAAGCTATACAATCAAGCTATTGTGATGTCAATCAAGCAAACTATCTTCCTTATGAGTGATAGATTTTGTTGAGGCTCTTGACAGTGAATCTAAAGGTGGAGATAATGGCACCCTGGCCCTCCTTGACTGAGGATTCTCTCGTTCTCTAGTCAAATGTCCTTCCCCTCTCTGAAGTTTCAGCCTGGTAAGCATCAAAACTTGTAAGACAATCAAAATATCCTTGCACAAAAATAATAAAAAAAATAGCTACACTAGAGATTAACTGAAAGAGAGTTTATCTACTTTGCAATTGTATAACAAGAGCATTTCGAAGGCTACCTGGCCCATTTCAAGCTCTGTCTATAGTTTATTTGATTGCTTTTAATACAAAGAAACAACAACTCGGCTCTGATACCATCTTGATCTGAATATGAAACTACTTGTAAATGCTTAGCAAGGTATTCAATTCAGTAAACATACATGTTTAAGTGATGTACATATCTTGCAGTTAAAAACAAATGAGATTTTCAGCTGCTTATGACCATTTTATGTGTAGTAGAATTTATTCATTTCTCTTTTTAACATACTAAAACAGATTTGTTTTGAAAGAAAACTCAACCACAGATGTAATAGCATATGATGACACAGTTCACCCCTCTTGGGCTACATCTACTGGGTCCAAGGCTCCCAAATGGGCATGTACTTGATTTGATTCAAACTCAAAATGATTGTATAGATGAATAAAAGCCTTAACAGGCGAAATGGACTATAAAAATGGATTTAGAATGCTCAAATTACTCAGGAATGACTACTGGTTCTCATCCAATGGGTACCTGCAACTCTATACAGCTCCCACAATGCTGGGCCCGAGTGGTTCCTAGAACTTCCACGGAGCAAAAACACCTGCAAACAACCTATGATTTCTCTCTAACCTGTGCCAATGGCTTCAACATCATCTGATTAGTCAAAATAAAAATAAAAATAATCCAAAAAGGACTTTCCTAGCCAAAGTTTTGGCTCATTCATTGAACTGATTTTTTGCCCCTGAAAAAACTCCAGTTAACTTTAGTTGGTGGCTAGTTAGGCCTGCCAAATATGGTAGGATTGCCAAAAATGGCATCTCCTCCAAAGATCCGCCAACTTAACCTGTAACCGTTGGACTAAACTACAACTCATTAATGCCATGTGACTGGATTTTGTGCTTAAATTGTGGTTATCCTCGGATTATGCACCCAACCGTTAGTTAACTGGCTGTCTAACTGGGATACTTGCCACTATATGTGACCACATGCCAACAGTTTTTGGTTGACTGTCGCTAGTTATGTTAGCAACTGGTTCTTAGTCCCTAGTCCCATGTATAGAGGACTGGCCCCCTTCGGGCCCCACCCAAAACCATTTGGAAAACTCATATAATGTTTCTCCCACTATCATAACAAGATCCGTCGGTGTAGTGTTTTGGTAGCCCATTGCAATAGTGTTTGGGAGGTCGTGGGTTCGATCCTCCACGCCTCCACAAAACGTTTATATGCCAAACTTAATAAAACTTGCAGCCACGTGGCGGCCTCTGGGTTTGCCACATGGCGCCTTGCCATTGGTCACCCAAAAGGAATATTTTAGGAATATTCTCTAGAATATTCTCAAAATATTCTATTTTAATTTTTTTTTTTAATTCAAAAATTAAGGGTTATTGGGCAATTTTCCTTTTGACATAACTTCTACATACGGAGACCATTTTTCGATCTGTTTATGGTGTCGGAATCGGGAAGACGAGACCTATTTGGTCGTTTAGGTTCCAACCCAATTCGAGCACTTTCAAATTTGAGCATTTTTGAAACTTCGACTTGACTCCTGATCATGTAGCATCATCAATTACTACATTTTGCTTATTTTCCATACCTTCTTCTGACATTGAGTAGAAACTGCTGACAACTTTCATAATATCTTGGTCTATGAAATGAATACCTCCCAACCTAATTAAACAACTTTCAACAAAATTCTGCCCAAAAAAATATCATATGTCAATAAAACAAAGCTAAAAAAATATAGTCACACAGTTACAAGAACGAAAAATACAAATATAAATAACAATATTTACAATATTTTGTTTCATATCATTTACAATTTGTTTACACAACTTTGTAGATACCTCTCTCATGTCATACAATGAATATGATAACTGGTATTTAATCCTTTCATGTGACTTGGGCGGTTTTGTATGTAAACAATTTCATTGTCCGATATCGAACGTATGTCTATGAATCTTCTCATCACATCGTAAATTCCATTATCATTCGGTATATCAATATATGGATATATATTCACATTTTGGCTTTCTCTTTCTTTCAAATACCAGATTCTTGATGGAAGTTTCACTTCTTTTGAATTTTTCCAGTATGAAATCATCTTCTCATCATCTGAGGCACTTGAAATATTTGTAGCCATGAGCTCAGGTGGAGTTCGTCCACCAATGTTTTTTGAAGATCCACCTTTAAGAATCTTTGGTCCCGAAAGATTCACAGAAATATTCTTTGATTCCATTTTCTTGAAGAAAAATAAACACATAAATCAGTAAATAATGAAAACATATTAACTTAAATTAAAAACAAAAATATATCATAAATTTTTAATTAGATCATAAATTTTTGATTTGTATAATCTGTACTATTAGATTAGATCATTGAAATTAAAAAAAATATTAATACTAAGAAAATTAAATTTTCTTAGTATTGATATATCACCCTGCCACAGCACCCCCCCATGCCACCCCAGCAGCCTGCCTGCCCGCGGGGTGGTGGAACGACAGTTGTGTCGCCTCGCCACCCCGCGGGCAGGGAGACTGCCAAGGTGGCACGGGGGAGGCTGATGCAGTCCCCCCCCTCTCGAGGCCATCCCGGCAGCCCGCCAACCCTCGGATGGAGGGACGATTCAAGGAATTTCCCCACCACCGTGCAGGCAGTCGGATCGCCGATGTGGCATGGGGCGGTGTTGCAACAATTCCCTCGCACCACCCTGGCAGCCCCCCCGCCCATAGGGTGGCATGGGCGGGTACTGCGGAAACCCTTCCCCCCCCCCCCGCAACACCCCCCGGGTGAGCGAGCCACCAAGGTAGCATGGGGAGTGCTGTCGTAGTAACCCCCTACGCCACCTCGCGGGTGGGTGAGCCACTAGGGTGGCGCAGGGGGATGCTGCTACAGTACCCCCCGCATGACCCCGCCCACCCACAGGGTGGCGCGGATCGGGGATTGCCCCACCACCCACCACAAGGGGGGGGGGCAGGATGGCAGAGGGGGAAGCTGCGGCAGCACCCCCCACACCACCCCAGTGGCCCACCCCACGTGCAGGCGGGTCGCCTGAGTGGCATAGGGAGGGTTGTCACAGCCTCTCCTGTGCCATCCCAGAGGCCCGCCCACCCACGGGGTGGTAGGTCAATTCTCGGAATCACCCTGCCACCTTGCGGGCGGGCATGCCAACCATGTTCATTGCCTCTAACCTACGGGCCCGTTTGTCTACCGTGAGAATTATCGGCCCCATTTGGTCGTCGTGAGATTTACCGAGCCACCATGTTCACAAAATGTAGTGGGTAAATTTGGCTTGCAAAAAGTTTTAATTAAAAAAAAAAAAATCCTACTTCATTAAACTTATTTAATATTAAAATTTGCAAGGAAAAAATTTAACTAACCTTTCAATTGCAAGAATTCCCCATTGAATATGTTGTTGATATCAATGTAGATACTCCACAAATTCGCACCAAGTCTTTCAATGAACCTCAGAAAACCTTGATGTAATATGAGTAATAGTGATAATGGAATTTATCATATAGTTGAAATTACGGAGATGTTTTACTGTATGGTTAATGTGGGATTAATTTGTTTAAAAAAAAAAATTAACATGTTAATTTTTTTATGGCGACAAAGAAATTATGATAAACCGAATATTATGGAATTGTTTTACAGCGGGGTGAATATGGGATTAATTTTTTCTAGAATGTATTATAAAAAATAAAAAACCATTCAATTGTTTAGTAAATATTATATACTTGAAATATTAAAATAATTTAGGTAAAACTTGTAGTTTACAATTTTAACTTTAAAAACTTATTTCATAAAAAAAATTTAGTTTACATTTTTCAATAGATTGTAGAATAAAATAATGAAGGGAAATAAATCTAACAAACTTTTTGGAGGGAAATATTTTGGCGAAACTTTTTGGAGGGAAATTTTTTGAAGGGAAAATTTCATTCTCTAAGCTATATAATATCTTTAAGAGAATCTGCATTTGCATCATTCAACATCTTCTATTTGAAAGGGATGGATTGTCCTAATAGTGAAGTTTCTATTTGTACAGCATCAACATCTTCATCGCATAACAACTCTATTCATATTGATGAATATAGCGAGAATTCTTCCACTATGACTAGAAAGTCAATTCTTCCACTTAGTCCTGATCCTAAGGAATATGAGAGAAACACTGATGAAAGAGAGGATGGAGAATTTCAAATAAATAAAGAGTCACAGATTCCACTTAGTCCTAATTCTAAGGACTGTGAAAGCAGTAGTGATGAAGAGCATGATGACAAATTTCAAAAGAATGGAGTGTCACGGTATCCACTTAGTCCTAATCTTATGGATTATGAGAGCAGCAGTGATGAAGATCATGATGATGAATTTCAAAAGAATGGAGTGTCATGGTGTCCACTTAGTCCTAATTCTAAGGACTATGAGAGCAACAATGATGAAAAGCATGATGATGAAGTTTAAAAGAATGGAGTGTCACGGTGTCCACTTAGTCCTAATTCTAAGGACTATGAGAGCAATAGTGTTGAAGAGCATGATGATGAATTTCAAAAGAATGGAGTGTTGCAGTGTCCACTTTGTCCTAATTCTAAGGACTATGAGAACAACAGTGATGAAGAGTGTGATGACGAATTTCAAAAGAATGGAGTGTCATGGTGTCCACTTAGTCCTAATTCTAAGGACTATGAGATTAGCAATGATGAAGAGTATGATGACAAATTTCAAAAGTATGGAGTGTCACAGTGTCCGCTTAGTCCTAATTCTAAGGACAATGAGAGTAGCAGTGATGAATTTCAAAAGTATGGAGTGTCACGGTGTCCACTTAGTCCTAATTCTAAGGACTATGAGAGCAGTAGTGATGAAGAGCATGATGATGAATTTCAAAAGAACGGAGTGTCACAGTGTCCACTTAGTCCTAATTCTATGGACTATGAGAGCAACAGTGATGAAGAGCATGATGATGAATTTCAAAAGAATGGAGTGTCATAGTGTCCTCTTAGTCCTAATTCTAAGGACTATGAGAGCAGCAATGATGAAGAGCATGATGATGAATTTCAAAAGAATGGAGTGTCA
>APFE030803499.1:260693-334601 GCA_000404065.3 Pinus taeda
GAATTTCAAAAGAATGGAGTGTCATGGTGTTCTCTTAGTCCTAATTCTAAGGACTATGAGAGCAGCAGTGATGAAGGATAGGATGATGCACTTAGTCCTAATTCTAATGAGTATAAAAGTAGTAGTGACAAAGGACAGGATGTAGCATTTTCAGTGAGTAAACAGTCACATTTTCGATGTAGTCCTAATTCTATGGACTATGAGAGAAACAGTGACAATGCACATGAGGAAGAATATCCAATAAACATCAAGTCAAATTTTCCATTCAGTCTAAATTCTAAGGACTATGACAGTAACAATAAGGAAGGGGAGGATGAAGAATATCCTCCAAGTCAGTGTTTGAAAAGCATATCTGATCACAGTGTTAGCTTCCTATACCAATAGGTTTCATGTTTCATGATTGACTGGGTAAGTGCCCAACATGTTCATCCTTCTCATACTACAAAGGTTCCATATTTTGAAGAAATTCACTATGTATAGGTGGTTGACTCTTGTCACAATTGATGATTAGCCAGACAACCTAATCATGGCTAGATCATGTTTGAATTTACTTGTCTTAGAATAGAGAATAAAGGTCTGCACAAACAGTTTAAGCTTGGCAGGAAAGTAGTCAGGTAGAGAAGCAAAGGGTCTCAACAGCTTAATCTGAGCCCTGGAAGAAATAAAGGTAGACTTAGATAGGAGGGCAACTAAAAGAAAAGAGAAGAATCAGGGTTTGCTAGTTCAAATGCACCCAATGAAAATGAAGAGAAAATGTTAGGTATACTAGGTTGGGTAGGCAGTTTTGATGGTACAGAGGCATGGTTTATGAGCAACTTTCTCCTCTAGAATAAGTTGCCATCTCATGAAATCATAATGTACCATGGCAAGGTGGCTACAAAAAAAATGGAGCACGACTAATTCCCCTCCCCATTTTCCCAAGAAAGACTTACTAACATTCCCCCCAAGGGCAATGAGATCTACTCATTACCCTTAGTCCACTTCATCCCATAGCAAAACTAAGTGAAAAGATGTTTTACCTAGGAAAAACAAGCCACATTTCTTGTGTAAAAAGTCTTTATTCCATTTTGCCAAAATTTCCTAAACCTCACCATTTGTCATCCTTTCCTTCCCCCTTGGCCTAAGTTTTCACTCTATAAAACTTAGCTTAAACCATACAAACCCATCCCCCACAATCATATTCACCTACTAACCTTATTATATAACTCCTATGTATAACTTTTCCCTCCCCCTAGTATATAAATACGTGGAAAATCCCCAGAAAAACAAATACCCCGACCCTTGGCTAACTATAGCCATATTTTAAATTTTTCTAGGGAGTTATTGGCCCACCTGGGGCCAATAACAACCCTCCATGTGGCCATCGGGACTTTTTTGGCCTCTAGCTAAATAAAATAGCCGAAATTCGCATTTTTCCCCCAAAAAAACCCACTTTTCCAAAGTCCGCAATACACCAAAAAACCTTACAAATCACAAAAAATTAAAGTGGGTCCCCATGCCGCGCCAACGCAACTTAGCATTCACCGTCAACCGTTGGATCGGGGCCCTCATATCTGACGGTGCGGAATCATATCGCGATGCCCATAGCATCCGAACGATATGTCCCAAGAAAATGGCGGTTTCACCGTCGTACCTAGGACACGCGTCGCTCACCCACGTGTATCGCGATCCCCCTGCTCAATACCACTACCACGCCAAAAGCGGTGCGATAAAACTACTTACCGCCCTCGTTCCCCATCGCTGACATCATCTGATGACGTCACAACCACGTCAGCACCACGTCATCATTGCCACCTCAACGCCAAATCATTTGCCACGTCACCTTTCGTACCCCCGCTACACGACAGAAATCTACATCATGATGACGTCATCATAAAAAGCGCCAAAAAGCCGATTTTTGTTAAAAAACCTGTAAAAACATTTGTTTTTTAGCATTTTCACTATGTAACTTTGCTGATCTTTTGCATGCAAACGACGACGAGTTCACCTGCAAACTTTCAGTCCGCCACCTCGACCACCTTAACTCGGCACCCCACTGCACAAATCATCTCCCAATTAGCCAGCAACTCCGGTGCACTGTAAAGGACAGGTGTTTACCATCATCTTGTGAAAAACCCTTTGAAATTTCGATTTTTCACTGTGAAAATTGTCTAGCAATCCTAGAAACTAGTCAAAATTTCACCCTGCTGCTACACACAAGCCCGCCGAGACCACTCATCCACCAAAGAACCTGCACATTGCATACCTCTCTGCACAATTCACCCAGCTAACTGAGAAAATCAAAAATTCACCTAAGTCTTGCTCCTAAGCTCCCTGATTAACTTCCACCTGCAAAATTTCCCACTGAAACTATTGGTTTGCCCATATTTTGCTATAAAAAATGCCAATTCCGCCCCACTCAACAAAATCCCTCCAAATTTACTCGAGCTCAAGATCTATTTGCTCAGTAATTGCTAAAGAAAAGGCCTTAAAACCATTGCTACTCATCCCTTTCAAGACAAATCCTTCAAGCTTCACCCTTTTGCTTCAAATTCTGCCCACCAGAGTCAAAAATAGGCTCCAATTTGCAAAATTCTCTGAAAAAACCCCAGGGCCTCTATTTTTACCCACTACTGCTGTAAAAATCCACATTTCACTCAAAGAACACTTGAGAACTTATAAAGATGGCAGCCCCTGCTCTAGTAGCCCTCAATGTGGCCCCTCTCAATGCCCCACATAAAGAACTGGAGTGGTTACCCCTAGCTGACAAGGATTTCCAGATTAATGATATAATGGGTAACACATCTCATCTCCAGGCCTTTTGTGAGATCAGGAACAGCCATAGAAACAAAACTAACATATTTGGGATTTGGGAGTCCAATATGCCCATGTACTACCTTCCTTGTGTAAATGTTTTTCCTGACCTCATTCACCAATGCCATGCAAATTATGAGCCCACTCAAAGGGTAGTGATGTCTCCTTCTGGGGCAGTTCTATTCTATATCACCCCTAAATCAATAAATGAGATGCTGCATTTCAAACCAGCTGAACCATTGACTCCTCTTTCCTTGGAATTTTTGCTTGACCAAGGTGCCAAATTGCCAAGTGTAGAGATAACCAGAATTGGAGAAATATTCATGAAACCCAATTGTCAACCTCAAGAACCTCCACCATACCTAGACACTTGGTTCAATGAAGCAAGGAAGTTTATCATTGACATGATAGCCTACATCCTGGGATTCAAAACCAGTGAGTATGTAGATGAAACCACATTGGTCCTATTATCCATTTTCTCTCCAGGACAGCCCCCTGCTGTCAAGTATGACTATGCCACCTACATTGCTAATAAGATCCATGAACAATTCATGAGCATGGATAAAGAAGGAGTTTTTAAATACACATCATACATATACAATTTGTTGCTTTACTATCAGCTAGACAGTTTTCAAGTTCCCCTCAGAAAATTTGATGTCAAGGGTGAGCCAAGGTCTGTAATCTTCTAGACCCCAGTCTTCCACCATGTCTACTATTCTCCTTACACTTATTGTGAATTTATTGATCTATTCATATATCTAGCCACCTCTTTACTGATAACAAGTCCTCCAGATAGACTTTCTGGTGAAATGAAGAGAATTCTACAGCTCTCCAAGAGCTATAGCATAGGTGACTGGTACTTTTACCAGAATCGCACTATGATTCAGATATATGGCTGTCAGCTGAGCCCCTATAAATTGCCACAATATGTGCCAATGCGCTTGTCTGCCCTCAAATACTTTAGACAATTCATCCAGGCAGATACAATCCATTTTTTTGAGGCCAAGAAAAAGATACCACTTAAGATAAGGAATTAACTGGGCCCTTTCACCATCAATCAGAGGGAAGCATGGCTAGAAGATGATGAGATTTTAGGGCAGAAATTCAGACTAAAATAGAGTTTATATTGGGCACCATATGACCCCAATCATTTTATAAGCTATAGGAAAGTCAAAAATAAACTGCTAGCATATGTTCACTGTCCAATCCCTGAAATCTAGCAATATGCCAATCAACAAGAGTGGCTAGAGGACACATTGTTTGAAGAGTTGACTGAAGAAGAGAGATTGGAAAAAGAAATGAAAGAGCTTGAGAAAACACTTGACCTGGACTCTTTTGGACAGGTACCTTTCAAGCTGCCCTAGCACATTGGAGGGGATACATCTTTTGCTGAGAGCTCAAAGCAAGCAGAACGAAAGGCCAGCTCAGTAGGAAAGGCCAAGGAAGTACTAGATACAAAACAACAGACCATGGTTGATCAGACACAACACAAGAACAGGGTGAAGGACGAGCTCCCCTAGCTCAAACCAAGGCATTTGAAGCCCCAGTTCTACAGACTCCTCAAAATGAGGAAAATAGCAGAAAGAGAGACAGAGAAGAGGATGCCCCTACCAGTGGACCATCAGAACAAATAGGAGAAAAGAGGCAGAGGTTGAATCCATATTATGAAGAGGAATTTGTGGAAGACACCACAAGCACCATGAGAGGGCAGGGAAGAACTGAGAAGCAAACATCTCAGCTACCTGGCACCTCAGCTAACTCATTCCAGCAAGAGCTAGAGAGGCAACATATCGTGGAAGTTTCATCCACCAGGCCTCAAGGCAAACAAGGCTTATACATAAAGAAAACTTTTACTGATATAAAAGCTAGAAATGATCCAGTAAGAATGCAGCTTTATATTCAATTGATGAGGACAGCACCTACTAATCAACAAAGGCTAATGGTTGCCTATGATATTCAGGAAAAGAAAATGATCCTCAGCCATTTCAAGCCTAAGACACAGCAACCCCAGTCAGTTGCTGACTATATAAGAACTAATCTGGAAATTCTCTCCAAAGATATTCATCCAATTGACCAGATTGAGTTACATAAACAAACTTGGGAGATGGTGTATGCCACCTTGGCAGATAAGGCATTGCTTGCTCACCAACTGAAAAATTCATTGCACAATACCTCTGCCCAATTAGAATTGGAGAAGGCTTCCTCCTTGGCTAAGGACAACAGGACTAAGTCCTTAGAAGAAATCGTCATCGAGCTGGGGCATAACCCTAAGGATGCAAAGGGCATCAAAGCACTGATCAAGAAGGAGGAGGAGGACATTACAGCCCTCAAAAGGCAACTAAGGTTGCCAATAACAGTGCATCCACAAACTACAAAAGTTGCATAGAAAAAGGAGGAAGAGGACATGGTAAGTCTGCTAATGAGAATGAATGAAAGATTGGCAGAAATAGAGCAACCATTGGAGAAGGGCATTAAAGAGAAGCAGGGAGAGTCCACCTCCCAGCCACCTGAAGCAGCTCCAACAAGTGCCACTGCTCCCCCCATAGGGACAACAGCAACCCCTCCTACCATCCCAGTATCAACAACAGGTACAGCAACTACAGATGCTACAACAACACCAACAACAGAGCCAGAGACCAGCATGAAGATGGAAGAAATGATGAAAGCAGTGAAAGAGCTAAAGGCTCAAATGTCAGAGCTCAAAGAGACAAAAGAAAAGTTAGCCAAATTGGAGGTGAGCTATGACAAATCAAAAATAACAGTAGCAGAAAAAACTAGAGAAGTAAAGACCCTAGAAAACAAGGTGAAATCATTGGAAAAGGATCTCACCTTACGAAAACCTCTAGCAGACATTAAGATGATTTTGTGGACCAAGATTGGCCAGTCCATTACTAACCAATGGAGGTCAATTCAAACAATCTATGAACAGATTGAATTAATAGAAATAGCACAAGAGCAAATTCAAAGGGCCAGGGCATCATTAGGAAATATGCATGAGCAGGCCAATAGGCTCATCCATTTTCTAAATACCAATACTAAGGAACAGTTAGCAGCTTTAGAGATCACTGATAGGACATGCACCATTTTGACAATAAATAACGTGCTAACCATGAGAAATTTTATACAGACTTTGGAAAGGAAGTGTCAAGAGATGCAGATGGATATTGATGCCTTCACAGAAAAATTCATAAACTTGCAGCAGAGAGGTTTACCCAGTTTACTAACAAGCAATCAAAAACTGTTATCACATCAACAGTATGCTCATAGGGTAAACATGTATTTAACAAATCAAATCACTGCATCATCCAACAGTTCAGAGGACACAGGACCTCCTTCCGGACAGAGCTTGTATGACGAATTGGAAGGATTATTTTTTATAGAACATGAAATAAATCATCTTTTTGAAGTCAAGCCTACCTTTTACAGGTATACTGAGGCTGATGAAATACTGGTAAAGATACAAAGACATCAGTTGCCCACAGAACACTGGTGGCAGAGGATGCTGGAAGTTTTGCCTAAGTAATTTGGATCTTGTTGCCTTCTTACACCTGGTCAAATAGCAGGACACGTGGCAGATATCAAGAAAGGAGCTCAAGCGAGGATCAGGACACATTAAAAATGGATCAAGAGCAGGTGAACAAATCAGGACAACAACGCGGGAAGGAAAATCAAAGACATAACTACCAGCCAAATTCCTGGGTAAAAGGTCTAAAATATCTAGTCAATCAAAGCAGCTAGCACAACCACAATAACTCCTGCCTTTATTTCTACATTCATTTCTCTGACAGAGTAGGTAAACTGAGTTATTGTTTCATATCTTATCCACAAGATATTTTATAAATCTCTTTGTTATAAATACCTCCCCAAGGAATGTATTCGGAGTTGGTGATTCTCCTATTGAACTGCGCTGTAACTCTGATATTTATTAATACAAAGGTTGTTGAGATGCATTGCTGCTGGACCTTTTGACTGTGGATTTGATGATTCTGAGCTCTGCTACAGAATTCCTGTTTCTTTCTTTGGATCAATAAGTTATTCTAAACTATGTCTTTGTGTCCTTCTATGTTTTCAAATCTCATATATGTCTCATGATCTTAACAACAGGGAAAAAGAATAGCCTAGAACTTGTCTAAATACACTCTGTGTTCAATTCCTACTGTTATTTATGTTTTCTTCACAATTAGTATAAATAGAAATTCTTAAATGCTTCTATTTCTACTAATTCCTTCATTCTGAACATTGTCAAGGAATTCTTCACTGCTCCTTGAAAATATTCAAGCACCTTCCCTCTGCCACCATGATAAGGGATTTTTGACTGCCCTTTATCCCCTGGCCTACATCCCATCAAGAACTAGCCTTCAATATTGTTCCAAACTGATTATCTTGCTCTGTAGTATTGCCCATCATCATAGAAACATAGTCAGTAGTCCATCTTCATAGACTCCATTTCCCAATGGAACTAATTCTTTTAGACTTGCATCCTACCTCTGTTTGAAATCACCATCCAAACACATTTAAAACAAACCTTTGACTTCACAACTAGCATAAAAACTTCAAATAAACAAAGTTAAATTATATAGAGAGAGCCCTCTCTGGATGCAGTTTGGCTAGAAATTGCATCTAAAAGATTGGTTAGTGGTTACTTCGGCCGTATTCCCCTTTCTCACAAGTTTTTGGGAACAACCTGAGTGATAACATCATTGGCGACTCCACTGGGGAATAAATGAATGTCTGTTACTATTGTCTAAAGTCTAAAGCTATAGATGGAGCCTGAAGTTAGCCAGGCAGCCTTTGAAACTGTCTTTGCTATGCAATCACAAGAGTAAATAAAATCTACTTCAGTCCAACTCTAGTTTAGCTCTAGATTCTAAACAGCTGCCTCAAAGATTTGTTTGGCCATCCTTGTTTCAAACCTCCCTGAAGGAAAGCCCCAATCCTCCTACATTTTACTAGCTTCCTTCAAGATATTGTCAAAACTTGTATCCTACAAATATTCCCAGAAAATATCCAAACATACTTATAAGCTGGCTCCAAAGAAGAAAACTCGATACACAAGGTCAAACCCAGACCAAATCCTAATCCTCCAGCTATTTTTGACAATCCAAATCTGATTGCTAAGAGCCTCAGGAAACCAGAAAATCAAGAGAGTTCTGCTGATTTAAATCTTGAACCACTCCAACAGAAACCCATTCAAATTAAACCTACTGCAGCAAATTCTCAATCCCTCCTTCCTATTGTAGTAGCTTCTTCCAATTCACCTTTATCACTCCAAAATCTCTTTTCCACCCACCCATCCATATCACTTATCCCAGCTCCTATCCCTGTGCTTCCAGTTGTCCCACTTTTTCCTGCCAACATGGCAAATAGATATGCTCCCTTGCAGTTGCCTGCCAATCCAAGGGCTATGCCACAGGATTACCAGGGAAAAATCACCTACTTTGATGGTACAGGTACTTACACTGCTCAACAACATACCAAGAGAATGACAGATTATTTTAAAAACTATGAGATTGATGATAATGATTTTAGGATGAAAATTTTTGTCCAAATCTTACCTGGTGATGTAAGGCCATGGTTTAGATAACTCCCTGCAAACACAATAGCTAATCTAGATGCCCTTTATCAAACATTCCTAAATAGGTGGGAGAAGAAAAAGGACCCTTTACACATCTTAACTGAATATGAGAATTTGAAAAGAGGCCCAGAAGAGAGTGTCCAAGATTACTGTGCCAGATTCAACAATACATACCTTGCTATTCCAATAAATCTTAGACCACCACCAGACTTAGTATTGATCAAATTCCCTGATGGTTTTGACTCAGACATGGCTTACCAGCTCAGGGAGAGAGCTCCTCCTAGCCTTGAAGATATGCAGAGCATAGCTGTGAGTGTTGAAGCTAATCTAATTTCCAAATGAAATCGAGCTAGGACTAAAAGAAGAACAACCTTCAAAGAGGAACCCTCTGCCTTTGAACAGAAACTTGATGCAATTATTAAAGGCATGGACAGGTTAGGAGACAGAGTGGAAAATATTGAGAGGAAATCTTCATGGGACAACCAACCAAACAACAATGCAAGAAATCCAAACTTTATGAAAAATCAAAACCCCAATGTAGGAAAGGTTGGTCCAGACCAAAACATAAGGCCTCCCTTCCAAGAAAACTATGCAGAAGCTTCCACACCCAGTGAACCAACAGAGGACCCCCACATTAACCTAATGGGCCTCAATAGTGGCCAACCAATTTTCCTAACGCAAGAAGACCAAGAGGCTCATACTCTTAGTCAGTGTCAAATGAAATCAGGGGAATCCTTTGATTTTAAGCAAGGATATGAAACAGCTTTGTATGAAGTCGATAAGTAATACAACTTGAGAACTAGGAGAATAGGCATCCCTGATGATCCCAAGCAAAAGACCATCAAGCAACCTACCAAAACTAAACTCAAGGACTCTCGTGTACCAATCATCCCTAAATCCACTTCCAATCCAAATAGTCCAACAGTTGTAGATGTTTCAGACAAAGATAGATCAAAACAGCACCCTACATCTGTCTCTCCACTCAGAGAAGTGGTAGAAGAACCTTTGGAATATGGTGAGCAAGCAACTCTAGTTCATCATGACATTCCAATAAAAGAGGCAGTTGTTGAAAACTTAATTAAAAGGCACAACCTTGTTGCCCAAAATGTCAAAACAAAAACAGAAAACCCTTTAATATGGAGGCTGAAATAAGTAAGTTAAAAATGTCCATCCCATTATCTGAATTGGCTAGGCATGAAGTCTTTAGGGAACAAATCAGCAGATCATTACAAATTTCAGAAAACAAAGATTCAGTAAACATCCTTGATGATCAACCAAAACTTATATTTGGCCCTAAAGCAAATGGTAAAACAGTAGATGGAGGAGTCCCTCCCTTTTATGTGAGTTTAAACATCCATGACAAGGTGCTTCACAGTGCAATGTTTGATTCAGGAGCTTCACATAATCTGATGCCCAAATCTGTCATGGAGAAGTTGGACCTAGATATCACAATGCCATACAATGACTTGTTTTCCTTTTATTCTAGCCAGGTCCAGTGTCTAGGCTTAATCAAGGATCTATGTGTGTCATTAGTCCGATATCCAGCCAAGACAATTCTCATGGATGTGGTGGTAGCTAATATTCCACCCAAGTATGGAATGTTGTTATCTAGATCCTGGGGTGCCAAGCTACAAGGATCTTTGCAACTAGGCATGTCTTATGCCACTATCTCAGTCTTCGGCCAGCCTAAAAGGCTATACCAAGAAACTTTGATGAAGTATGTGGTAAGTAGTCAAGAAAAACCCCAAAACTTTCCCATTTATTCTATACATTCATACATGGACTCTTTTATCTTATACAACATTGAAATTCAAACCCAAACTGATGTAAAAATGGTGACTTCAAGTCAGGATGAATTCCTAGACAAAGAAACCACAGTTCAGATTCAATAAATCTTGGAAAACAATAAATTAACAATCACACATAAAGAATCCTATGAGACTATAAATCCAACTATCTGTGTTGAGCAAATGTAAAAGGCTCCTAATACCAGTGCAAATCAAGAAAAACTATGGTATCTTGAGTTTGATGGATCTGTTAATAAACTAGGAGCAGGGGTAGGGGTTTGGATACACAATATGAAGGATGATCATGCTCAGGGACATGCATTTAGATTAAATTTCAGGTGCACTAACAACATGGCCGAGGATGAATCCCTCCTTTTAGGACTCAAAGTGATAAAAAACCTAGTTGCAGCTCAAATATCAATTTTGGGAGACTCTGACCTCATCATTCAACAAATAAAGGGTAACTTCATCACAAATGATTTTAGGCTAAGGTCATATAGAGCTGCTACAATGGAAATTCTCAACACCTTTCTTGAAACCCAACTGACCAAGATTCCAAGGAATCAAAATCTGCATGCCCATAGTCTAGCAACTTTTGCAAGCACTTGCAAATTGTCATTCAAGCCTAATCACCTATTCACTGCTAAAATAAAACATAGACCTGCAATACCAGATAATGTCAAAAACTGGTAGGTGTTTGAAAATGATACACAAATCAACAATTTCCTAACTTTGAAGGAAGAGTTCACAAGCACAAAAATGGATACCAACACTATAGAGGAAAGCAACCAAATGGACAAAGTTGAAACACATATCTCTGCTGAAACAACAAACCAACTGCTACATCCCACCAAGTTCACTAAAATAGATTTACTGCAACTTCATGAAAAAGAAGGTGAGGATGCAATTGCAGTAGAATGTGAAGTTATTGAGCTGAAGGATAACTTTCTACCTACAGGCCTGACTCCTTTAGAGGACATTTTTGACTCAAATGACATCTCTAGGAAACCTAAAATGCAGCCATTAAACGCAGAAATTGAGGACTGTAATCTAGGAACTGCAGAAAATCCCAAAATGATAAAATTGTCCAAAGCTCTGCCTACTGACCAAAAACTCAATTATATTGAATTTTTCAAAGAATTTCAAGATGTCTTTGCATGGAGTTATGAGAACCTAAAGTCTTATGATACTACAGTAATCCAACACACAATACCTCTCAAAGAAAACCAAAAACCTTTCAAATAGAAACTTAGGAGGGTCAACCTTGTGCTACTCCCTTTGATTGAGAAAGAACTTAAGAGAATGTATGAAGCTGGAATCATAGCTCCAATCAGATTCTCAGAATGGGTTTCAAATTTAGTGCCCACTAGAAAGAAGACAGGGGAGATAAGGTTATGTGTTGACTTGAGAAATTTGAACAAAGTCTCTTTAAAAGACAATTACCCTTTGCCCAAAATGGATCACATTCTGCAAAGGGTAGTGGGTGCACCAAGGATGTCACTATTAGATGGATTCTCAAGCTTCAATCAAATCCTAATGCACCTTGATGACCAAGATAAAACTGCTTTCACAACCCCTTGGGGAACATTCAAATATGTGAAAATGCCTTTTGGACTCAAGAATGCAGGATAAACTTTTCAAAGAGCCATGGATATTGCTTTTGCTAAAGAAATCCATGACTTTTTAGTCATTTATCTAGATGACCTTACAGCTTTCTCCAAATCAGATCAAGAGCACCTAGATCATCTAAGGCAAGTATTATTAATTTGCAGAAAATATGGTATATCATTAAACCCAAAGAAATCATTGTTTGGCCTAGAATAAGGAAAATTATTGGACCATATCATCTCTAAAGAAGGCATTAGAATTGATCTAGACAGAATACAAGCCATCTTACAAGTCCCTCACCCTAGAAACATTAAAGAACTACAAGCCTTTTTGGGAAAAATCAGCTTTCTTAGAAGATTCATACCAAATATGGCTAAGCTAATAAGATTTTTGAACAACATGCTCAAAAAAGACTCCAAGGTCAAGTGGACAATGGAAACTAAGTAAGCCTTTGAAGAATCAAACAAGCTTTAACTCAAACACCAGCCCTCACAAGCCCCAATTTTGATAAAGACTTTATCATATTCTCATTTGCATCAAAACACACAATTGTTGCTGTCTTGCTCCAAAAAGATGACCATGGATGTGAAAAACCAATAGCCTTCTTCAGCAAAGCCCTTAGAGATGCTCCACTTAAATATCAAATCATGGAGAAACAAGCATATGCCCTTGTAAAGGCCATCAAGGACTTCAGAGTTTACATCTTGTACTCTCATGTGATTGCTTATGTGTCCAACACTATTGTTAAAGACATCCGGACCCAAGAAAGAATTGAAGGAAAAAGGGGCAAATGGATAGCTACCATACTAGAATATGACATTGAAATTAAACCAACAAAACTGATAAAAGGACAAGGACTAGCTAAACTCATGACTGAAACTAACTTTCAAGCCCTTGACATAAATCAACTGGATAATGAGCAGGAGATGGCGACTCCACAGATCAATCAAGCCTTTTTACAATCACCTTGGTATGCTGACATATATTTTATGTTATTAAACCTGCAAGCTCCTCCAGGATTATCTAGAACTAAGAAAAGATTTTTGAAAATGAAAGATTCTAAGTTATGCATTTTAGATCATGTTCTCTTCTGGAAAAACCATGAAGGTGTTTTATTAAATTGTCTAATCAAAGAAGAAACTAACAAAGTACTCAAAGAATTTCATGCAGGGGATTGTGGTGGACATTTGTATTGGAAATCAACTGCTGATAAAATCCTAAGGGCCAGATTTTATTGGCCCACCCTATTTACTAATGTGAAAAAATATGTAACTTCTTGCCACAAATGCCAGATCATTGAAGGCAAGAAAAAGTTGTTGCCTCTGCCCCTCAAGCCCATTTCCACTGAGAAACCATTTCAACAATGGGGTTTAGATTTCATTGGGGAAATCCACCCTTCATCCTCTGGCCAGCACAAGTGGATTTTGACCGCTACAGACTATTTTACCAAGTGGATAGAGGCCATCCATTGCAGGCAAGCCAATGACTCAGTAATCATTCAATTCCTTGAGACCAACATCTTATCTAGGTTTGGCTTCCCGGAGAAAATTATTATAGACAATGTTGTTGCCTTTAAATCTAAGAAAATGATTAACGTCTATCATAAATACCACATTACCTTCAGCCATTCCATAGCCTATTACCCTCAAGGTAATGGCCTAGCTGAATCCTCCAACAAGAGCTTGATCAACATCATTAATAAAGTCTTGGAGGAGAACAAGAAAAACTAGCATAAAAAGCTTGTGAATGCCCTATGGGCAGACAGATTGACCACCAAGAGATCTATTGGGACCAACCCCTATCAATTGGTTTATGGAATGGAGGCAGTATTCCCTTCTTCTTTGGGAATCCCAGTGATAAAGCTGCTACAAGAGATACAAGAAAAACCTAATGATATTTAGAGAAGGATCAATCAAACTATTTACTTTCAACAGACAAGAGAAGAGGTCTATCACAGAGCCCGAGTCCTACAAGAAAAGCTTAAAAAGATATTTGACAAAAGAACCAAAGCAGAGGATTTTTTCATTGGGGATAAAGTCTTAAAGTGGGATTCTAGAAGAGAAGATAGAGGAAAACATGGAAAATTTGATTTCTTATGGAGAAGACCATTTATCATTCAGACTGTACAAGGAAACAACACTTACTTTTTGAAAAGTCTAGATGGTACAGAGGCAGATAGTGGACCATTCAATGGTAGAATGTTGAAGCACTATTTTCAGCCACCTTGTTAAGAATAGCAGCACTTCAACTTGTACATAGTAGTGTTTATTTTCTGTAGTTTATTACAACAATAGGATAGGGAATAAGTTACAACAAATTTTGAGGAAAAAGCAAGGAATTGTGTCACCTTTGGGTATTGCATTTTTAGCATATCAAAAGAAGCTAAAGAATCAGACTTGGGAGCTATGAAAATGATGAGAAATAATCAAACAGATTACCCAAAACAGAGCTGCAATTTTGGAGTGAGTTCATGAGAAATACAGGTATTGCAAAGGAGCCATTTTGTGAACAACAAGGGATAAATTTCAGAATACAGCAAAGAACTAAATATAAGGCCATCTGACCTGTTGTTCTTGACTTTTCACTAGGAAAATCCATCCCCAAGTGGAGCCACTGTTAGCTTCCTATACCAATAGGTTTCATGTTTCATGATTGACTCGGTAAGTGCCCAACATGTTCATCTTTTTCATACTGAAAAGGTTCCATATTTGAAGAAATTCACTATGTATAGGTGGTTGAATCTTGTCACAATTGATGATTAGCCAGACATCCTAATACTAGCTAGATCATGTTTGAATTTACTTGTCTTAGAATAGAGAATAAAGGTCTGCGCAAACAGTTTAAGCAAGCAAGTAGTCGGGTAGAGAAGCAAAGGGTCTCAACAGCTTAATCTGAGCCCTGGAAGAAATAAGGGTAGACTTAGATAGGAGGGCAGCTAAAAGAAAAGAGAAGAATCTGGGTTTGCTAGTTCAAATGCACCCAATGAAAATGAAGAGAAAATGTTAGGTATACTAGGTTGGGTAGGCAGTTTTGATGGTACAGAGGCATGGTTTATGAGCAATTTGCTCCTCTGGAATAAGTTTCCATCTCATGAAATCATAATGTACCATGGCAAGGTGGCTACAAAACAAATGGAGCATGACTAATTCCCCTCCCCATTTTCCTAAGAAGCACTCACTAACATTCCCCCCAAGGGAAATAAGATCTGCTCATTACCCATAGTCCACTTCATCCCATAGAAAAACTAAGTGAAAGGATGTTTTACCTAGGAAAAACAAGCCACATTTCTTGTGTAAAAAGTCTTTATTCCATTTTGCCAAAGTTTCCTAAACCTCACCATTTGTCATCCTTTCCTTCCCCCCTGGCCTAAGTTTTCACTCTATAAAACTTAGCCTAAAACATATAAACCCATCCCCCACAATCATATTCACCTATTAACCTTATTATATAAATCCTATGTATAACCTTTCCCTCCCCCTAGTATATAAATACATGGAAAATCCCCAAAAAAATAAATACCCCGACCCTTGGCTAACTATAGCCATATTTTAAATTTTTCTAGGGAGTTATTGGTCCACCTAGGGCCAATAACAACCCTCCATGTGCCCATCGGGACTTGTTTGGCCTCTGGCTAAATAAAATAGCCGAAATCCGCATTTCCCCCCCAAAAAAACCCACTTTTCAAAGTCCGCAATACACCAAAAAACCTTACAAATCGCAAAAAACTAAAGTGGGTCCACATGTCACGCCCCCGCAACTTACCATTCACCGTCGACCGTTGGATCAGGGCCCTCAGATCTGACAGTGTGAAATCGTATCACGATGCCCACAGCATCCGAACGATATGTCCCAAGAAAATGGTAGTTTCACCGTCGTACCTAGGACACGTGTCGCTCACCCGCCTGTATCGCGAACCCCCCGCTCAATACTGCTACCACCCCAAAAGTGGTGCGATAAAACTGCTTACCGCCCTTGCTTCCCGTCGCTGACATCATCCGATGATGTCACAACCAGGTCAACACCACATCATCATTGCCACCTCAGCACCAAATCATCTGCCACGTCATCTTTCGTACCCCCGCTACATGACAAAAATTCTACATCATGATGATGTCATCATAAAAAGAACCAAAAAGCCAATTTTTGTTAAAAAAAACCCATAAAAACGTTTGTTTTTTACCATTTTCACTGTGTAACTTCGTTGCGATTTTGCATGCAAACGACGAGGAGTTCACCTACAAACTTTCAGTCTGCCACCTCGACCACCTTAACTCGGCACCCCACTGTGAAAATCATCTCCCAATTAGCCAACAACTCAAGTGCACTGTAAAAGATAGGTATTTACCATCATCTTGTGAAAAACCCTTTGAAATTTCGATTTTTCACTGTGAAAATTGTCTGGAAATCCTAGAAACTAGTCAAAATTTCACCCTGCTGCTACACACAAGCCCGCCGGAACCACTCATCCACCAAAGAACCTCCACATTGATACCGCTCTAAATAATTCACCTAGCTAGCTGAGAAAAGTAGGAATTCACCTAAGTCTTGCTCCTAAGCTCCCTGATTAACTTTGACCTACAAAATTGCCCACTGAGCCTACTGGTTTGCCCATATTTTGCTATAAAAACTGCCAATTCCTCCCCACTTAGCAATATCACTCCAAATTTACCCGAGCTCAAGATTTGTTTGCTCAGTAATTGCTAAAGAAAAGGCCTTAAAACCATTGCTACTCATCCCTTGCAAGAAAAATCCTTTAAGCTTCACCCTTTTGCTTCAAATTCTACCCACCAGAGTCAAAACAAGGTTCCAATTTGCAAAATTCTCTGAAAAATCCCCAGGGCCTCTATTTTTTCCCACTACTACTGTAAAAATCCACATTTCACTCAAAGAACACCTAAAAACTTATAAAGATGGCAGCCCCTGCTCTAATAGCCCTCAATGTGGCCCCTCTCAATGCCCCACATAAAGAACTGGAGTGGTTACCCCTAGCTGAAAAGGATTTCCGGATTAATGATATAATGGGTAACACAACTCATCTCCAGGCCTTTTGTGGGATCAGGAACAACAATAGAAACAAAACTGACATCATTATGATTTGGGAGTCCAATATGCCCATGTACTACCTTCCTTGTGTAAATGTTTTTCCTGGCCTCATTCACCAATGCCATGCAAATTCTGAGCCCACTCAAAGGGCATTGATGTCTCCTTCTAGGATAGTTCTATTCTATATCACCGCTGAATCAATAAATGAGATGCTACATTTCAAACCAGCTGAACCATTGACTCCTCTTTCCTTGGGATTTTTGCCTGACCAAGGTGCCAAATTGCCAAGTGCAGAGATAACCAGAATTGGCAAAACATTCATAAAACCCAATTGTCAACCTTAGGAACCTCCACCATACCTGGACACTTGGTTCAATGAATCAGGAAAGTTTATCATCGACATGATAGCCTACATCATGGGTTTCAAAACCGGTGAGTATGTAGATGAAACCACATTGGTCCTATTATCCATTTTCTCTCCAGGACAGCCCCCTGCTGTCAAGTGTGAGTATGCCACCTACATTGCTAATACGATCCATGAAAAATTCATGAGCATGGACAGAGAAGGAGTGTTTAAATACACATCATACATATACCATTTGTTGCTTTACTATCAGCCAGATAGTTTTCAAGTTCCCCTCAGAAAAATTGATGTCAAGGGAGAGCCAAGGTCTGTAATCTTCTAGACCCCAGTCTTCCACCATGTCTATTATTATCCTTACACTTATTGTGAATTTATTGATCTATTCATATATCCAGCCACCTCTTTCCTGATAACAAGTCCTCCAGACAGAATTTCTAGTGAAATGAAGAGAATTCTACAGCTCTCCAAGAGCTATAGCATAGGTGACTGGTACTTTTACCAGAATCACACTGTGATTCAGATATATGGTTATCAGCTGAGCCCCTATAAGTTGCCAAGATATGTGTCAATGTGCTTGTTTTCCCTGGAATACTTTAGACAATTCATCCAGGCAGATACAATCCATTTCTTTGAGGCCAAGAAAAAGGTACAACTTAAGACAAGGAATCAACTGGGCCCTTTCACCTTCAATTAAATGGGAAGCCTGGCCAGAAGCTGATGAGATTTTAGGGTAGAAACTCAGACTAAAACAGAGTTTCTATTTGGCACCATATGACACCAATCATTTTATAAGCTACAGGAAAGTCAAAAATAAACTGCCAGCATATGTTCATTGTCCAATCCCTGAAATCCAGCAATATGCCAATCAACAAGAGTGGCTAGAGGGCACATTGTTTGAAGAGTTGACTGAAGAAGAGAGATTGGAAAAAGAAATGAAAGAGCTTGAGAAAACACTTGACCTGGACTCTTTTGGACAGGTACCTTTCAAGCTACCCCAGCACATTGGAGGGGATACATATTTTGCTGAGAGCTCAGAGCAAGTAGCACAAAAGGCCAGCTCAGCAGGAAAGGGCAAGGAAGTAATGGATACAGAACAACAGACCATGGTTGATTAGCCCTCTACAACACAAGAATAGGGTGAAGGAAAAGCTCCCCCAGCTCAAACCAAGGCATATGAAGCCCCTGTTCTACAGACTCCTCAAAATGAGGAAAAGAGCAAAAAGAGAGACAGAGAGAGGATGCCCCTGCCAGTGGACCATCAGAACAAACAGGAGAAAAGAGGCAGAGGTTGAATCCATATTCAGAGGAGGAATTTTTAGAAGACACCACAAGCACCATGAGAGGGTAGCAAAGAACTGAGCAACAAACATCTCCACTACCTGGCACCTTAGCTAGCTCATTCCAGCAAGAGTTAGAGAGGCAACATATTGTGGAAGTTTCATCCACCAGGCCTCAAGGAAAACAAGGCTGATACATAAAGAAAACTTTTAGATATAAAAGCTAGAAATGATCCAGTAAGAATGCAGCTTTATAATCAACTGATGAGGACAACACCTACTAATCAAAAAAGGCTAATGGCTGCCTATGATATTCAGGAAAAGAAAATGATCCTCAAGCATTTCAAGCCTAAGACACAGCAACCCCAGTCAGCTACTGATTATATAAGAACTAATCTGGAAGTTCTCTCCAAGGATATTCATCCAATTGACCAGATTGAGTTACATAAACAAACTGGGGAGATGGTGTATGCGACCTTGGCAGATAAGGCATTGCTTGCTCACCAACTGAAAAATTCATTGCACAATACCTCTGCGCAATTAGAATTGGAGAATGCTTCCTCCTTGGCTAAGGACAACAGGATTAAGTCCTTAGAAGAAATCATCATCGAGCTGGGCCATAACCCTAAGGATGCAAAGGGCATGAAAGAACTAATCAAGAAGAAGGAGGAGGACATTGCAGCCCTCAAAAGGCATCTAAAGTTGCCAATAACAGTGCATCCACAAACTACAGAAGTTGCATAGCAAAAGGAGGAAGAGGACATGGTAAGTCTGCTAATGAGAATGAATGAAATATTGGCAGAAATAGAGCAAGCATTGGAGAAGGGAATTAAAGAGAAGCAGGGAGAGTCCACCTCCCAGCCACCTGAAGCAGCTCCAGCAAGTGCCACTGCTCCCCCCACAGGTACAACAACAGCCCCTCCTACCATCCCAGCATCAACAACAGGTACAACAACTACAGATGCTACAACAGCACCAAAAACAGAGCCAGAGACCAGCATGAAGATGGAAGAAATGATGGAAGCAGTGAAAGAGGTAGAGGCTCAAATGTCAGAGCTCAAAGAGACAAAAGAAAAGTTAGCCAAATTGGACGTGAGCTATGACAAATCAAAAATAACAGTAGTAGAAAAACTAGAGAAGTAAAGACCCTGGAAAACAAGGTGAAATCATTGGAAAAGGATCTCACCTTATGAAAACCTCTAGCAAACATTAAGATGATTTTTTGGACCAAGATTGGCAAGTCCATTACTAACCAATGGAGGTCAATTCAAACAATCTATGAACAGATTGAATTAATAGAAAGAGCGCAAGAGCAAATTCAAAGGGCCAGGGCATCATTAGGAAATATGCCTGAGCGGGCCAATAGGCTCATCCATTTTTTGAATACCAATACAAAGGAACAGTTAGCAGCTTTAGAGATCACTGACAGGACAGATTTTGACAATAAAGAAGGTGCTAACCATGAGAAATTTTATACAGACTTTGGAAAGGAAGTGTCAAGAGATGCAGATGGATATTGATGCCTTCACAGAAAAATTCACAAACTTGCAGCAGAGAGGTTTACCCAAATTACTAACAAGCAATCAAAAACTGTTATCACATCATAAATATGCTCACAGGGTAAACATTTATGTAACAAATCAAATCATTGCATCATCCAGCAGTTCAGAGGACACAGGACCTCCTTCCAGACAGAGCTTGTATGACAAATTGGAAGGATTATTTTTTATAGAACATGAAATAAATCATCTTTTTGAAGTCAAGCCTACCTTTTATAGGTATATTGAGGCTGATGAAATACTAGTAAAGATACAAATACATCAGTTGGCGACAGAACACTGGTGGTAGAGGATGCTAGAATTTTTGCCTAAGTAATTTGGATCTTGCTACCTTCTTACACCTGGTCAAATAGTAGGACACGTGGCAGATATCAAGAAAGGAGCTCAAGCAAGGATCAGGACACATTAAATATGGATCAAGAGTAGGTGAACAAATCAGGACAGCAACGCAAGAAGGCAAATCAAGGACATAACTACCAGCCGAATTCCTAAGTAAAAGGTCTAAAATATCTAGTTAATCAAAGCAGCCAACACAGCCACAATAACTCTGGCCTTTATTTCTGCATTCATTTCTCTGACAGAGTAGGTAAACTGAGTTATTGTTTCATATCTTATCCACAAGATATTTTATAAATCCCTTTTTTATAAATATCTCCCTAAGGAATGTATTCAGGGTTGGTGATTCTCCTATTGAACTGCACTGTAACTCTGATATTTATTAATAAAAAGGTTGTTGAGATGCATTGCTACTGGACCTTTTGACTGTGGATTTGATGATTCTAAGCTCTGCTATAGAATTCCTGTGCCTTTCTTTGAATCAATAAGTTATTCTAAACTATGTCTTTGTGTCTTTCTATGTTTGCAAATCTCATATATGTCTCATGATCTTAACAACAGGGAAAAAGAATAGCCCAGAACTTGTTTAAATACACTCTGTGTTCAATTCCTGTTGTTATTTATGTTTTCTTCACAATTAGTATAAATAGAAATTCTTAAATGCTTATGTTTCTACTAATTCCTTCATTTTGAACATTGTCAAGGAATTCTTCATTGCTCCTTGAAAATATTCAAGCACCTTCCCTCTTCCACCATGATAAGTGATTCTTGACTGCCCTTTATCCCCTGGCCTACATCCCATCAAGCACTAGGCTTCAATATTGTTCCAAACTGATTATCTTGCTCTGTAGTATTGCCCATTATCACAGAAACACACTTAGTAGTTCGTCTTCGTAGACTCCATTGCCAAATGGAACTAATTCTTTCATAATTGCATCCTACCTCTGTTTGAAATCACCATCCAAACACATTTAAAACAAACCTCTGAACTTCACAACTAGCATAAAATCTTCAAATAAACAAAGCTAAATTATATAGAGAGAGCCCTCTTTGGATGTAATTTGGCTAGAAATTGCATCTAAAAGATTGGTTAGTGGTTACCTCGGCCGTATTCCCTTTTCTCACAAGTTTTGGGGAACAACTGAGTGATAACACACAGTAGAATATCTAACGAGAAGAAGTTCTATCAACACTCTCATTTCAAGTGAATGTTGCCAATAAGATTTCTTGAAACATATGGATTTCAGATGTGCATTGTCAATGAATAAAAGCATGCAAAATTCATATTTAGTTGGGTGCATACGATCTACATTGTTAGGTTATGATTATCATAATAGGACTTTGTTTATTTGTAGAAAGGCTTTAAAAATGTTTCATTCGATTGGGAATTTTTGTCTCTTGAGAATTCAAGAAAATGTAGAAAAGGATCTGACATTTTATTCAGAAGTACGTCATAAAAGATAGTTTGGGCCATTATCAAATTTTGCAATGTCACAGATGAAATATTTCTTTTCAAAGCATGGAGAGTGTATGCCAAATAGAGAGACAATATATATTCCAGATAATTTTTCAAGACAAGAAATCTACAACTTATACAAAGAATATGCAGAAGGTGTTAAGCGACATGGCCGGTTTATTACATATAAATATTTTGTGAAGGTATGGAAGAAAGAATTCAACAATGTTCGTATCCCTAAGAAGACAAGGATGGTGATTTACAATACATGTGCTTCTATTAAATAAAAAGGGGACAAATGTGAGGGGTCAGAAAGAGGTAAGCATTCATAACTTTAACTTTTAAAATTGTATAATTATCAACTATGAAAACATATTACTTAATGGCTTTCTATTATTTTGTGTAGATTCAATTGTGAAAGAACTTCAGGAGCATCGTGAACAACAAACAAATGAAAGGAAAAAGTTGTACAATCATTGAAAGAAGTGTTATGATAATCCGAATAAATATTTGGGTTTGATAATTGATGGTATGGACCAGAGGAAAACACTTTCCCAAAAATTTACAGGAGAAAAAATTTATTTAGTATCACTTGGTTGGTTTTATGGTCTTCAATGGGAAAATGTTGCTAAGGGTGTACTTCACAGCTCCAAATATTCATAATGATGCAAATCTAACCATAACCATAATTCATTATGTGCTTTCTCATTGGTTTGGTAATCTTCCTGAAGTTTTGTATCTACAATTAGGCAACACTTGCTGTGAAAACAAAAATCAGGTTATTTTTGGATATCTAAACATGCTTGTTGAATTGAGAATTTTTTAGAAGGTAAAGGTTGGTTTCCTTCTTGTTGGGCGCACTCATGACCATATTGATCAGATGTCTAGTTGTTTTTCAGTCACATTGAGGAGGAAGGAATTTGGGAGCTTGCCATCATTAATTGAATGTTAAGAAATCATACATGCCAGAGCCTACTTTTGATGTGTTGGAAGAAACTGTTGACATGCGAAGGTTTATTCGGGATCACATGGTGAGGGGAAATGCATTGAACAACTTAATGACATTAGCTTCCGACATCAATTTCGTATCAAAAAAATTGATGGGAAAACACTAATATGGGGAAAGAAGTATTCAACTACTATAGAATTGGCACCATCATCAGGTTTGGAATTTTTGAATTTCATTCCAGATCATCCCATATTTGCATCAAAAATATTGTTATTACGATCATTTGGTGAAGTTCATAATGCACGAAGACAAAATAGAGATATAAATTATTTTGATTGCTTAGAAGAAATTAAAAAATGTATTAGATATACATATGAGTACTTTGACATTGCTGATTCAATTTGGTGGGAGCCATTTTTCAATAACCAAAGTAATTTCATTTCAACAACAACAAATGAAGATATACCTTTGAGAAAACCATTTATTTGGCCACAAAATGTGTTGAATGAATGTGAGGAAATAAACATTATTGAATAGCAACAATCTCAAGGTATTATTAGTTCTTCACAGGCAGAGGAAATAGAGATGTCTATTGGTTCTAGAAGATCTCGTGCACAACGTGAAGCCATGAAAGACCTTTACAGGGGTTTAGTACAGGATATTAAGGAGGGTTACATTATCGCAGTGCTAGCAGATGGAGATCCCAATGGCTATCCATTCTAGGTTGCTAAATTTATAAAGGTCTTTACATAAAATGAGGATGTTACAGGTGTTGAAGTACATTGGTATGCCACAAATACACACCCATTTGATGGTGTGTATAAGCTAGAGATGGTAGTTGACAAAAAAAATGGCGGAAAGAGAAAAATAAAGGGTACAAATATACTTTGCCACCGCATAGACATATTAAAATTGGAGGATGTTGACATGCTTGTCTATGACTTCAATTTAACAAAGAGAGGAACTCTTCGCTTCAAGGCTATAGAGATTCTGAAAAGGTTGTTACCAGAAGGAACAGTGTTGAGATGGAAGTCTGCTGAAACCAGTCATAGATCTAGAAGAATTTTGAAACCTGAAATGGTGGGCATGCATGTGGACTCAGATGGGGCAC
The DNA here is from genome assembly GCA_000404065.3 of Pinus taeda. Classification (NCBI taxonomy): domain Eukaryota; kingdom Viridiplantae; phylum Streptophyta; class Pinopsida; order Pinales; family Pinaceae; genus Pinus; species Pinus taeda. The sequence continues at coordinate 284,552 of APFE030803499.1, forward strand.
TAGTTGATGAAAGAGAAGAATATGGAACAACTTCGTCAGCTTCCAGTCACTCATATGAAGATGTGAATTTTGATGGTGTGCAAGAAAATATGAGTGATTTTAAATAATTGTTTAAGACATTTTATATAACTGATGTTTGCATCGTATCTTGAAATAAACTTTTTGATTTCCATATGGTGTTAAATGAGAAGTTATGAGTCATTTTTATGTTGTTGGATTATATGTCTTAATTATGATAATTTTTATTGTTTAGAATATCTACAATGCAACATTAAATTAGAGATATAATGTATGGTTCATTCAATATACAAATAATGACTTTGAATTCATTTAGTCATGTAATTTGTTCATAATGTCATGTTTTTTTAATTTTATGGTTGAAAAAATTTCAATTTCTTTTGTATCTAGCATGTTATGGTTAAGAAGATGTTGAATTTATACTTAGGAAAGAAAAACGTTATTCTACCAAAAACATTAGTGCGTTTTTTTCCTCATAAACAACTTTGTTTGGCACATACAAATTTGGTTTTACTAGCATCTCTTAAAAATTTTGAAAATTGACCCTAAAAAAAAATCTTCGCTCCAGTATCATCACTTTTTTATTCAAGGTGTTTTTTGCACAAAAATTTCCTTTTCACTGCCATTTTTAAAACATGTTCAAAATTGACCCTAAAAAAAGCCATCGTTCCAGTATACACACTTTTGGTTTTTAGCACTATTTTTGATGTTTTTTTGGGCCTTTTGGCCAGAGTTCATGCTTTAAGTTTGTAGTTCCCATTTCAAAGTTTACATTGTTTTGTAGTCAATGCACAACCTAAGAGTACCATTCTTCTTCTTTACGAAAAACATTGGGACACCCCAAGGTGATACACTTGGCCTGTTATATCCCTTGTCAAGTATTTCCTTCAACTGCAACTTCAACTCTATTAACTATGGTGTGCTAATACTTTATGGTGTCTTTCAATATAGCCAATATCTTTTTCAAACTGCTTTCCACAAGTTCATCAACAAGGATCAAGGGTCTGCGCACCCATTTTGGATCCTCCCCTGTCTGCTTCCCCTACCATATGTAAAAGGACTTGTTCCATGAAGTTTTTATAATACATAAGTAACCGATCGTGTTAAAAAAAAAATACTTTATGGTGTCTTTGATGTTGGTGTTGTCTGTAGTATGAACTCAATGGAAAATTCAAGTTCCTTGTGAGGTGAAAACTCTTAATTATGTGTGGGAAATACATCCTGAAACTGTTGTAAAACCAAGTACCTACTCAATATCTTTGCATCTTCAACATCCTTATCTTTATCACTAGAAATATGTATTGAAAATAACACACACCCTTTTGTGTGATCACGCTTTCCTATGACTGCACTTTGCCTACATAGATGTAACCATTCCAACTGATGTTTCCTTCTTCTTACCCTGCGATATCATGTGTTCTCCATTGTCATCCAAGCACTCAATGGTCTTGTCATAAAAATCCACCTTGATCCTATGAAGATAAAACGAGTCCATACCCAACAACATACTATATGATCCCAATGAAAGCACATTCAAATGTGTTGATGTAGGCATACTATTAAACTCAAATGCATAAACTCTTACACAATGATGAACTCTTTTCTTTATACCTGTGGCCAACTGCACTAACCAAGATTCTACATGCACTTCTTTATTCAAACCACACTTGTCCACCAGGTCAGGATTAACATAACTATAATTATATCTAGAGTCAATGAAAATAAAAACAACTTGATCACAAAGCTTACTATCCATCTCGATAATAAATGCCTAGTGATCCTCCTACCTCTTATCCAATGTTGAAGAGATCCATGGAATTCTCTTCCCAACATCCCCAATCATATGTGCTTCTTGTGCACTATATATTGAAGGCATACCACCCTGATTTTGTAGAAACTCCTTGTTGAGATGCTCCTTACCACATTTCCAACACTGCAACTATCTCCTATCATCACCTCTATTATGTTGTTCTCTAGGTTGAGGTCCATTAAACTTCGTTTAAGGTTCAACATTTTCTTTCTCACCTACATCCTAGGGTCTTTTTATTTTCAAATTCCATTTACTTTTACTCTTGTCTTTCCCTTTCCAACGTCGTCGAGATTCTATCTTATGCTTTGATTTCTCATAAAAATTCTTCAAGTTCCCAATTACTTCTTCAAGTGACCAGGGGTCATCATACTCAATCTGAATGCTAATGGTAATCCATTAAAAAATCTTTGAAATTTGGTTTTCTCATCCTTAAGATACAATACATACCTCAAAAACTCTAAGAACTTGGTCGTATACTTATAATCCATCATCGATCCCATATTTATCTCATAGAATTCCTTGGCTTTACTATCATAGTACCTCTCTAAAAAATATTCTTCCTGAAAGGTCTCTTGAATTCATGCCAACTCAACTCTTTTGCCTTGATGTCTCTGATCCACTTCACATCTTCCCACCAGATATATGATTTCCCTTTGAGGCTAAAGATAATTATTTTGGCCTTCATATTCTCTATGTAATCATGCATCTCAAATAACTTCTTCATCCTAAGTAACCATGCCTCTACATCTTCCAATTTATTCAAATCTCCATCAAAGGTAGGTGGCTTGGCTTTCTTGAACTCATCTGGAAAATGCCCCTTGTCGTTCCTCCTGTAAGGATGATAATGATGATGACCATGGTGCCTATTAGAACTAGAACTAGAATAGAACATGTTTTTATCACCTCTCCTATCAGGTGTGTCCAAGAACCTTCCATATCTGATCGATTCATCCCTAACCAACATGTTCCCTCAGGCAGTTCCTTTCTAGCGGCCCCAAGTTCTAAGCCACTTTTTTAGGTCTAGGAGTCAGGACTTTGGCTATAAATTGATGAAATTCTTGGAAATGATAATTAATAAGAGGATAATGCATCTAATGGAAATCTTGAATAAGGACCTAACCGGATTCATCCTAAATATGACAAGCCCTTTTTCAAACACGTCATAAATATGTAATGCACAGGTCATATGAACACATATGAACACAGGTACCTCATACTTATTTAAGATTCATCATGAAGGTCTTATGCCCTCTCACAATAGATGCATTATCATCTATTAGGTTATACATTCATTAACATTTCATTTACTAATCCAAAAATGATGAGATCGATAACCAAAGTCTGTCATAAACCATGCTTATAACCACCATATAACGAGAAAATAAGAATTATAGCACAACTAGTAAAACCACATAATAACAAGTACATTTACATATGGAATACAAGAGGAAAATAGCTCTTATTAACATATGCAAATGCCAACCAAGTTAGGGAATTCCATGTACCAGCCAACCATAGATTGGGTTGAACAATTAATTTCTTTCACCCAATCACCCCCATGCCATATTCCAAGCATGGATGTGGGACTCACAACAAAACTGACTAGGACTTCCTCAGGATTTAATGTATATCCCACCAATACCAGTCAAGGATTCCTAGGCCCAAAACCCTCATCTATACAAACAACATTTATTGCAATACCTCCAAGGGATTCCTAGGCCCAAGTAAGAAATGTACAGTACCTGGCTTTAACATAATCCCACCATATACCGATCTAGGGATCACTAGGCCTATACAAGCATGGATGCCTTCATATCTCTCCACCTAAACAATGACGAATTTGTCAATATCCACCATCTAGTATTTATTGTATATCCCACCATTTACTGGTCGAGGATTCCTAGGCCCAACGGGGGTACACACAACCAGGCTTTACCATAATCCCACCTTTACCAGTCCAGGGATTCCTAGGCCTTGTGATTTTTCTTGAGACCACCCCACTTAGTTTTGAAACCATCCAGAAATCCATTTCAAACAAGTAAGAGAAACCCTATCACACCATGGCTATTTGAAATATGGCAAGGCAAGGTTGAAGACCACTATCAAACCTGGAAAACCCATTCCAATGACAACAAGAGAACCAAGAACACACATCCATGTACCATGCATGCCAAAACTAGCAAGGAAATCATTCATGCAACTCGATACCTACAAGAAATTTCGTTGTAGCAGCTTGACCCCCAAATCTTCCTTACTTGATATTTACTTCCCATTGCTTTCTTTTCCTTCCTTACTCCAATGCCAGAGTGCTCCAAGAATGATCTAAGTGTGCAAGAGTATGAGAGAGTAGAGAAAATAGAGAGAGAACTCCAAAACTGAACTGAAAAAATAAAGGTTGTGAACTAATTCTCATAAGCCTTTTTATTAACGAGGCCCTTATTTTCTTCAATTTCCATTATTTTTCCTTCATTTTCATCCTCACATGAAACTTGTGACCTTTCACCTCCCTTTTTCTCCTAATTTCTTCTATTTTAATAAATAAAATGTCAATTAATCCCTCTTTTCCTTTTCAATGCCTTTTTGATTTCCTTTGTCAATTTCCCCTTAACCATATTAAACCAAATTAACACCCACTAGGATGTTATTCTCAACATTTAGTTTGGAATAAGTATCCCATGAACTTAGTTATTATTTTTCCTTTATTAACCTTATTACATGGATTTTTAACTTGGGTTGTTACGTCTAAGTGGATCTAGGCCTAACTATGAAACAATCAATATAGGAAGCCCTCCCTGACACACAGGCACCATTCATGGAAAAAAATTGAGAAATTATGGAAAAAAAATATCGAAAATGCAGAATGTAAGTGTTGACCTATAAAGTGTGTTGGGACACAGGCTAGGGTCTGAAAAGTGTTTTTTTACCCGCAACTCTCGCTTTGGTAGATCTCACCCAGATTGTGCCATCTCCTACTTAGCTAGTATTTGTGACATGTAAAAAGATACGAAACCCCAAAAAAACCAAAAAAAATACAGAAAATAAAGGAAATATAAAAATAGAAATTGAGAGTTTAAAAATAGCTAGAAAAACATTGAAGAGGGATGAAACAATAGTCACCAAGGTTCTGAATTACTACACTAGTGGAGTCACCATTTGTTGATGACAATTTAGCTAAAGACCTAGTGGAGTCATCATTTGTTAGTATGAAAATTCTTAGTATGTGTAGAAAAAATATTTCACTTAAGTCATTGGTGAAAAGTGACCCTACAAATAGAATGTGGTTGCTCTTATGCTTTAGGTCTGTAAGAAAAAGTGATAAAACCCTATAAGAAAATATCTTATGCGAGTCCAAACATATAGTATTGGTAAAGAAAAGTGCAATAACCCAATAGAAGGACTTTAAATGAATAATATTTTATTAAAAATGCTCAGTGAATAATATTTACAACATGGGTCTGTAGATCCCACTCTGTGGGATGGGTCCTTTTGATGTCCTTGTGCTTCAACGATCTTGCTCTTCTCTTTCAAATATGCAAGAAATCCAAAAGCAAGATGGAAACTCAAGTGGGAGCTCAATTGTAGTGAGATGATAATGGTGACAATGATAATGATCATGGTGAAGAATGAAAGTAAAACCCTCTTATTTATAACAAAGTATTGAGCTAAATTAGGAATTGGAAAATAATAAAATGTTATTGACCAAATCAAAATATAACCATTAGGAATACTTTATTATATTTTTTGGAGAGGGACAAGATATTTAAAATAGTCAAATATCTTTATTTAGAAAATGTTTGAAGTAATTAACTAATAAAATTATTTATTAATTGCTTTATGAGAATTAAGAAAAATGTGAATTTGAAATAACTATTAAATATTGTTTTAACAATTATTCCAAAAATAAGAATAAGGAATAATAATTAAATAGTGATTTATTTAATTATTCCAAGGTGATCTAATCAAATGTGACAAGAAATAGTTATCAAATAATGATTTAATAATTATTCCTAGAGAAACTTAAATAAATCTTGATTTATTTAAATATTCTTATGGGGTTTTTTAATTTTAAATAGAAATAATTTTTAAAAATGGTTTACTAAATTATTTCCTATGGTGAAAGTCATTTTACTATGGTAAAAATAATCTTACAAGGTGTATTTCAATCCACCTAGTTAGAAATGGTTAAGTGATAATTTTTTAGGTGATAACAACCTAAATATAGCTTCATTTCCATTGTCAAACTTCTAAGTAACATTTAAAATATAATAATTAATACCATCTACATATAACACATTCAAAGCTTTGGTATTCCCCTTTTCCAAAACCATTGTTCCTTTTCTCATTATCTTTGCTAGTACATTGTTGCAAAAAGTAAAGATTCCTTTATTGTCCTCAGTTTTTTTTTGTGAAATTGCTCTAATTCTTAATCCATTCCATGGATTTAACCCAATTATATTATTGACTAGCTTGATAAAAATTCTTAGGTTGTTTTATGGATAGTAAAGAAAATTTAATGTGTAGAAGAGCCTATAAATTTTCTTCTTGTAGAACACCTATTTTTTTCCCATAATTTAAATTTTAGGATGATATTTTTGAACATACCTTAATGTATTTTTAGTATTTGATTGATCATATATGTTCTCTTATTCTATATGTTCCTCATTCTCTCCTTGTTCATGTTCTTCTTCATCTTGAGACTGATAGATGATTGAATACTCCCATGATTGTTGTCTTTCTTTATGTATTGATATCTCATTAATCCTTACATTGATGCATTCAACAATATTACATATCATTTTATTGTAGCACTTGTATCCTTTACTTCGAGAAGAGTATCTAAGCAATATTCCTTCATTTTCTCTCGATTCAAACTTCCCTGGGTTCTCTTCCTTATATCTTAATATAACATTTACTACCAAAGATATTGAAGTGTTTTATTAAGGTTGGTCTATTAAACCATAACTCATAAGGGGTCTTATTTTTTTCCTTAGTTAAGCCTTATTTAGAATGCCAACTATTATTTGGACAACATCTCCCCAGAAGCTATGTGTCACTTTTTCTTCATTAAGCATTACCCTTTCCATTTCTAGGATTGATTTGTTCATTCTCTTAATAACACCATTTTGCTATGGAGTTCTTGAAATTGAAATTTATTCCTAATTTTGTGCTTCTCATATAGATTATTGAACTCAACTGAAGTAAGTTCTCCCTCTCAATTTGATCTCAAAATTTTGATTTTCAAATCTATCTCATTTTTTACTTGGGAGTTGAATATTTTAAATTTCTCAAAAGCTTAATATTTTTCTTTAAGAAGGCCAACCCAAGTAATTATTGTGAAATCATCAATTAAGAGAAAAAAATATCTCTCACCTCATGTACAATTATTTTTGGTGGGTCACAAAGATCTCTATCGTTGAGTTCCAGTGGCCTCTATGTAGCGCTCCTTTTCTTTGAACTATAAAATAGTTTGCTTTCTGAATTGAAATTACTTGCAAATGATGTATTTTGGCTTTGAGATCTTGGGAATATTTCATATTATCTCCTTTTTACTAATATTTACAAAATTATCAAATCTTATATGTCCTAATTTCTTATTTCATAACCAACTTTCTTCCACTTTTCCATATGGTAGATTTCTTTTCCACCTTCCATGAAATAGACATTTCTTAAACTCCCTACTACCTTCAATATTGTTTTCCATGAATCTGCCTTCTTTACTTCATAGCCATCCAACCTAAATATAAATTCATTTCCTTGGTCACACGTCTAACTAAAACTTAAGACATGATACTTAAGATCATCTACAAACAACACTTTCAGAGCTTCGATCTTTTCCTTTTCCAAAACCATTGTTCCTTTTCTCATTATCTTTGCTAGTGTATTATTACCAAAAGTAACACTTCCTTTCTTATCTTTATTCAAGGAAACAAAAATGCTATTGTATCCAATCATGTGCTTTGAACAACTGCTATCAATTTTCGATTGAATTCCCATATTTTGAGCATAGAATGAAAATTCACAGTCTTTTACATCATTTGGCTTCTTTTTCCATGCCCTAGTGGATTATTCTTCCTTGTGTTTCTTATAAGGCTTTAACATCTTGCTTCTACACCCACTTTCCTTACTTCCAAATTTATTACATACATAGAATTCAATTTCATCCAAAAGAGGAGAAACATAATTGCTTTTACACACATTATTAGCATAGGAACTTCTTCACCTAAGAATTAAGAGGTGGCCAGATCTAACATTTACATTTCTGATATTCCTATAGGTTCTACAATATGAAACCTTATTACAAAATTTATAACATGAAAAATAGTATGCATAGAAGAGATATTTGTACCTTGGTGTGAATAATCTTCTTGATGAGATTGATCTATAGAAATAGCTTGAAACTTGCAACTACTAATGAATTTAGACAGAAAACAATAAACAAAAATTTCTTCTACTCAATCTGTAGAAAGAAAAAAGATACAATATAAACACATGCAATAACATGCAATCATAAATCAAAATGAACACATTATTTTTCCTAGGGAACCCAAATGGGAAAAACCCCTCCTATGTTTTGTATTGAATTATATGAGAATATGGATATATTACAATGATTGCTTCATTCCTTGAAGCTACACCTTTACTACAATATTGATCTCCTTCTCTCTGGGCTTATCTAACCAACACTTAGCCAAAATAGACCCCAACCTTCCTCCTATTTCCTTGTTCAATCCTTGAGGAAATTAGCTCCTAAAAAATAGGATAATTCTGTGTCTTTTGTGAAAATATAGAAGGAATTGATAACCTACTCCAATGCAAAACCTGTACACTAAACTAGTATAAAATTGACAATTACAATGTACCTTTTCCTCCACCTCAACTAGGAAATTGGAATTCCATGCATCAATAGGGATATTTTTGGTAAATTGATTAGTTGAGTGAAATATCAAAGAGTTAATAACAATTAATATTACTCAACTGAAATCCTACTAACTCTATTCTAGAATAGAGCTTAGATAACTGAGTTTAACTAATTATAACTCCATTAGATTGCTAGATTTTAGCAATCAACCCATGCACAACTATACTTCTAGCCTACAAACTCGAATTGATTTATTTAACTAAGTGATTTGGCCATGTCACTCCTACTAATAACTCAAGTCATCCAACTAATGTGGAAAATTAAATTTCTCCATTTGACTAAGGCGCAAGTCAAATGAAGCCTTTTCTTGCTACAATTTAACACTCCCTCTTAGCAAGAAAAGGGTTCTTGACCACCCCAATCCCGCTCCTATGGAACTCAAACATGCCTCTTGAAAAATCCTTTGTCAAAATGTTTGCATCCTGCACCTCTATAGGAATGTACTGTAACATGATGATCCTCCTCTGCACACAATCTCTTAGGTGATGGTACCTGATGTCTATATTCTTGGACCTATCATGAAATAATGGATTTTCATAGAGTTTTATACAACTATGGTTATCATAGTGGATCAATGTAGGCTCCATCCCATGATTGAAGATACCAACCAAGACCTTCCTCATCCAAATAGCCTTGCATGTTTCTTGACTAGTAGCCATATACTCAACCTCTACTAAGCTACGTGCTACAAATATTTGATTCCTACTATACCAAGAAACTTCTGTTGACCCAACAATGAAGAGAGCTCTTGATGTGCTCTTCCTATTTGATGGAATCCTTTCCCAATATACATATGTGAAGCCTTGGAGCTTCATTCCATCAATACTCATGTACCATAAACCAAAATATATTGTGCCTATTAGGTATCTAAGAACATTTTTTGTTGCTTTCCAATGAAGCTTGGTAAGCTCCACCATAAACTGACTAAGTTGATTAACTGTAAAAGAAATATTGGGCCTTGTGTTCACCATGTAAATAAAGTACCCCACCAACTGTCTATAGATAGTTCCATATACTTCCTCTCCTGTAGAATCATCCTCTTTCCTCTAGTTAGTAGCTAAAGGAGTGTCCATGGGATTTCATTCATGCATATAGAATCTCTAAAGGATTTCAAAGGTGTACTTCTCTTGACCAACAAATAGCTCTCCATCTCCCTACCACACCTGCAAAACAAGAAAGTAGTGCATCAAACCCCTGTACTTCATCTTAAACTCTCTTGCAAGGTACTCCTTGCAAGACTGAATCAACCTCTCATCTATTATCAGTGTCAAATCATCTACATATAGGACTAAGATGACTAGACTATGATCTACCAAAATGTAGTAGAGATTGGAATCTGCTTCACTCTTAGTGAAGCCCAATCCATTGAGTTAGGAATCTATGTGAGTGTACGAAGCATAAGGTGCTTGCTTGAGGCCATAAAGGGCTCTCTTGAGTCTACACACGAGTCTCCTTGTTAAATGTCTTAAATCCCTCCATCTGGTCATTGTAGATCTCTTCCTCAACCAATCCATTGAGGAAGTGTTTTATCTACTGCAACACTCTCCAAAATTTTGGCTTACACACAAATTTTAGAGCCTTCCTTGATATTTTTCATTATTCTTGTAAACACTAGAGCTCATTCCATGAGCTTTCACGGAGATCTCTGGTCCTTTTTGCATGTTGGATTAACTATCGTATTTTGGCATGTTTGACTGTCATACAATGTTTGTGAGCCTTTTTCTAATGGTTTCAAAGGTCTGTCTTTGTGTATTTGAGTTGTCCCAACCATGTAAACATCTATCGCATCCATACACAAAGTCTTAAGCATTATCACATAAGTGTCATCAGAGTCGTCCTAAAGCCTATCTTAAGTGTCACACATGTCATATTTTGTCATTAGGCAGTCACACAGAGGGAAATAATTTTTTTTTTGTGTTTTAATTATCTATGTTGTTGTGTTGACAAAGTATCCTAAGTGTATGATCATAGTCAAGGTTCATCACAAGTCCATCACCCATCTAGCACTTAGCCATTTTTAGAAAATCCTTCTGACTGGGATACTTAGCTTCACTGGGCCCTGACTAAACTTTGCTTGATAGAGTCTTAGCCCTATAGGATGTGACCTTGCTTCTTGGAAATGCACAATGCACAGTCCATGTCCTTTAGGGCTATTGCTCTATGTAATTCCTGAGTCCAACTCCCGATCTTGACCTCCAGAATTGCGCAGTTGTGTCTCCCAATCAACCTTGAACTGTGCATTTGGCATACTCAACCCTCAAGCCTTTAGAAACTACGTAGTTCACCCTTTAAAGCCTCTAATATCTTGGTAATTTACTTCAATTTGTTATTTTAAAACAAATTGTCATACCTAAAACCCCAAATTTGCAAAGTGGTTGTAGTCCAAATTGTAGGATTGTTAATCCACATGGGTCCCACTTCACATCCCTCCTCTTCCTTCCAAAACATGCAATCTAAGAATCATGCGATGAAAATTTGTGATGCGATGAACATTTGCAATGCGATGAACATTTGCGATGCGATAAAAAATTGTGATAAAGCATATCACATATTGCATAATTTTAAAGCACCTCATTTAACAACCCACGATTTTGCGATTTTAAAAAATGCGATGAGTTTTTGGTTTTATTATATGGTTCTCATTTTCTCCTTATATCTTCTCACTCACTCGCCTTACCTCACCCTCACATCACCTTATCCCTCAATCCACCTCATCCTTATCATTCCCTCACTTAACCCTCTCCTCCATATAACTCCATTCCCGTAATGTGGGTTTTGTTTTAGTTATTTTGAATTTTGGTCTTTGGTTGATTCCAATGATTTGTATTTTAAAGTTTTTAATAAAAATATTATATTTTATTATAATAGTATTATAATTTTATATATTTGATTTTAATATTATTATATTTTAATTGATTTCTTTTAAACCAATTTTGATTAATTAATATTGTAAAATTATCTTTAAATACTTATTTAGTTTGTAATTACAATTAATTAGAATTAATTAATTTAATATCTGTAATTTAATTTAGGATTAGAATTTAATTAAAAAATTCTAATTTTTAGCCTAGGCAACAAAATTTCCAAAATTCTGACAATTTTAATACTCTAACTTTAGAAGCTCATAAATGGAGTTTTTCTTGGCCAAATGAGGCCCATGACAACTCTTTGGAAAGATAAAATCATGGATAACATTTATGAAGTGATGTCATTACCAAGTTTGATCATTTATTGGGTCTAAAATCCACCAGAAGATCAAGCTCCTATTTGTTGGGTGCATTATATTCTTTCCACATAGTTAACGGGGGGTTTGAGGGGTACCCGTAACCCCACTCTATGGGGTCTGGGGTAGCGCCCCAGAAAATTTTGGTTTTGGACGCTATGTTAGGTTGGGTGGACCCACCAATGGTTTTGTGCATGATTTTCGCACTTGTTTTTTGGACACGATGGTTTTCGGTCCATGGTTTTTGACGCGATGGTTTTTCGGTCCATGGTATTAGATGCTTCAACATGTATAAATATGTATTGTAACATTGAAAGGAACATAATGAAAAATCAAGCTGGTAGTCCCGGTTTTGGGATCTAGTGGGAAATCTCTGTGTATATGTGTTTTATGTGTTATGTTCTCGCATTTTTATTTTTCATGTGATTTAGAATTTGTATGCAGGTAATTTCTGTACGGGGTTAAAACCTACACTATTTTTTAGTAAAACTAATTTTCTAAGTTTAATTTTCTACATCCTCATTTTCCCACAACTTCTTCTGAGTGAAGATCCATTTGTCAATGATCTCCTTGAAAAATTAAATCCTCATAGGCATCAATCAAAAGCTTTGATTTCTTTCTAAATTGTTTATTTAATTAAATTTGATTAAATATGTTTTAATTCCAGATTTTTTATTTTGATTTTATTCTTGCATTTTAATTTGTTTTTGCAGGAAAACAATTGAAGAGATTAAGGGAAGAAGATCTCAATCAATGAGAAGACTCCAACAAGAGAATAATGAGATTTTGGACCAATGAAAATTCATTAAACAAAACTACTCTTCAACAAATTTTCCTGTGGATAAATATTTTTTTAAAAAATTATAAATAGCAAGTTGTAGAATGTATTAGGGCTTTTTCTTCTCTGCAATGCCGAATTCTTAAAAAACCTATTGTAATAGGGATTTATAGTTGTATGTGAGAGGAGAGAAAAACTTAGATCTAGGGATTATTGAGGATTTTCCTTTTGCATTCTGAAATATGTATGATGGGCAAAGCTTCCACTATTGCAACTCTTGTTGTAACAATAGAAGTTTAAAGATTGTAGAGGACTATTGGAGACCAAAGCTAGTGAAATGGATTCAATAAATTGGTATTTCTAATACTATATTTTTAAATACTAGTTTCATTTTATAATGGCAGGATTGTGTCATTTAATTCATATTTGTGCACTATTGTCAGGATGAGTAATATGTCTCAATCATATGTTATTATTTATCTCTACTCTTATGGGTTGAGTTCTAATTTCTGAGTAACTATTTACTCAGAAACCTGTCTTTTAATATTGATTTAACAAATAATGATATGTTGTGAACTATTTCCTCATATTATTGTTTGATTATTCGAATTACTAATTTAATAATCAATATCATTTTGTGAAATACTTCCTAAATGTTGTTTTTTTATTATTTCAGTTAAGAGGTCTCTAAATAGAATGCATTTTGGTATTCATAATGCGAGTTAATTGAACAACTTCGTTAGCTTGATATTCATTATAAACTAGACATATTTAAATCCCAATCATTTAAATATCCTTCTCTTGGTTGGGTTAGAAATATAGTTGCCTAATTGAGATATGATTAGTATTTAGTTCCTTTTTCTTGCATTTTAGAATAATTTTTCATTTATATTAATTCTACATTCCTAAATTCCTCTTCAAAAAGAGGAAAACTTTAGTTGTGGCTTGGCTAAGCCCCATATTAGCTTAAGGATCACTTTCGTACTTGATCAACAAGAGGGATGATCTGATGTCTCTTCTCCATTGGTGGATGAAAGTCATATTTTAAGCCATTGATATTGAGAGAAGGTAATTGGACCTAGTTAAACTAGTCGAAACCATCATTCCAAATGGAAAAGGAGTTGCTTTAAGGTCTAGACTAGGTGGTCATCCCCAATGTTATTGCAATGAATTTCGAGGCATCAACATGATACAAGGCCAACATCCTCATGTTTCCATCCACTTCTCCCTCCGTCCACTCCATATCCTCCATGCAACCCATGTCCTCATCACTCTCCACTATCCTAGTGGCTCAAAAATCTAATTTTAGGCCCTCTCTATATTCCTTCAAGAAGGTTGTAATTTCTACAGGAAGATCCTGTAGCACTATAGGAAGGTCCCAAAAATCTACAGGAAGGGGATCCGGATGAGAAAATTACCAAGCATGACCTTGCAAAAGTTAAATGAGGTCCTCCTGTCTTGATCCACCACTCATCCATCCTTCATACAACTCTGTCCAAAAAAACAAAAATCAATATCTTTCAAAACTAACCCTAAAATTTGTCTCATCCTAGAAATTTATGAAAAAGAATATAGTACATTCCCTAAATTTCCACAACCCTACACTACCCGATCAGGGTCCTCACATCATCCTCCAAGCTCTCTACACTCTTTCTCATCACTCTCTTGAAGCTAAAAGACCTTGGGAGAGAAGAAAAGGCCTACTACAGGATTCTCCTGTAGCAGCCTATGCAACCATTACAGAAAATCCATAAGCATAGCTTTTTCCTTCCCATCAAGTTGAGGGGATGATACCATCTCATGACGTACTCTTCCACTCCAAGAAAGAATCTACAACAACAACACCACCACCTAGGATATCAACAAAGGACCTGAACACATAGCAACAATAACAATCAAACACACAGGAGCAGAGAAGATATATGCAGAAGCAGGAAAAGCCAACAAGAAAACTCCCTAGGTAACAATACAAAGGTCCAAAACTCCAACATGGATTGATTAAACATGAGGTTGACACAGGTATGGAAACCTGTCAGCTACTCCCCAAGTGTAAAATAATGAAACATGTATGAATGTTGAGGTAAGGTATTTTTTATAAGCTGGACGTGGCCAGTTAACTTGGCCACCCTCAGTGAGTGAAAAAAAAAGTGATTTATGATTCAACATGCAATGTTGGGGTGTCACATTACCCATATTAGATAACATATAGTGGGTTTTGAGTAGGAGGGACGAGGCAATGCTCAATCCAAGTGGGACAACGATCCAAACGAGGAAAACTCGCACCTCTGCCAAGTCATCACAACACTCTGAGCCCTAGCTAAAAATACCATATAACATACTGAGGCTCAATTTCTCTTGCAGTTATGCTCATTTCAAAAACAATTATGGTAAGGATGATCCTGGGGAGCCGTTGAGGAGAATCAAACCCTACTCTATCATTTCTACATGAGGCAGCTATAGGAAGCCTGGAAAATTTCTATAGGAAGCCTCCAAGGGTGAAAGAGCACCACCAATAGTCAATTTGGTCTCCAAATACATTATCCCAGGCCATGTGGTGAAAAGTAAGTGGCCCCTCTCATTCATTTGTCCATAATTTACATGTTGGTGCACCCTAACTTATACAAGTCATAACAATCATCTTGTGAATTGAAAGAATTTTTCTAACTATAGATTAGAGGGAATATATATAATGGTCATCAACTAGATATTCCAACCTTTTGTTCCCATTGAATTACACGTCAGAGCTATTATAGGAAGAAATCCTCCTACATTTAGATGAAAATAGAGGAAAAGATGGGGGGGGGGGGGGGGGATTCAATAGAACGGAGCCTACAGATAGTAAAAGAATTCATCTTCACCCTCCTATATTATACACCTTCAAAAGGCATCAGTGGTTAGGTTTCTTTAATCTACTGAAGGGATATGATGATGGCAGTACATATGAATTTTCCATGGCCCTAAACTCTCATACAAGGGTCAGTGCCCCCAATATGGTAAGGGGGTTATCCATTTTCATCAACCCTAAGCTAATTCGCAGGGTGACAACCCTTCCCCTAGCAACCTAATGAAGTAGAGAAGACAAGAGCAATAGTGAAAATGCCAAAAAGAACTTCTTCAGTGCTGATGAGAAACCTATTGAATATAAAAATGGATTCATAAGGGTATGCCTACCCTATCCCTCGGATGAGGTGGCCTACCATATTCTCAAGTTCATGTCCTGTGAAGGATGACTGAGTGTAGTCTATGGCTACCATTTCATATTGCTCCATGAACTAAGGTTTCAAGCAAAATTTCCCCTAGGCCAAAGACGCAGTGTACCTTATTTCCTCTTACAGTCCATCAAGGACATGAGCCAAAAGGTGAGACAGGGAAAGCATCAACACCTATGCCACCATGGCCTCATTAAAATTATAGTGGAATATTCTTTGAATAAACTAAGGATCCTTGTCCTTTGGTCCAAATTCAGGGATATGGACAAAGAATCATTCATTGACACCCAAACCCTCACACTAGATGAGACCCCAACATCTAGTGCTAGAGGAGGAGAAGGGAAAAAGAAGAGGAAGAGATAGAGAAAATAGAGGAAGAACCAGATCAAGAAAAGGAAGTAGAGAAAGAGAAAGATGATGAAGAAGAGGAGGGTCAGGAGGAAGAATCAAGCCCTGAAGAAACCACTGCATCTTGAGAAGAAGAGGTATCCCCAGAGAAAACAATTTTGTCTCAAGGGCCCACTAAAAAAGAGGTTTCTTCCACCTTAGCTACCTTGAGCACGCCAACCAAACCTTAAAAAAAGGCAAAGGAAAAATACCCTCTACTTCAAAATTGGGAAACACACCAAGGGTAAACAGTGGAGGCCTCAAACTCCCACAAAGGCCCCTATTACAATTGAGAAAGAGGAGTTGGGACTAGCTAAAAGGAAATTTGAGGAGGTCACCACTCCTACAGCCATATAAAAGACCCCCATAGCATATGTAAGGAGGCATACCACTAGATCAACCTCCTCTAAATAATCCAAGGCACCTACCACACTCCAACAGAAAGGAAAATGGAAGCTACATGAAAAATAGAGGATGATACAGGAAAGACAACGCATGCTATAGGAAAAAAATAATATGCTACATGAAGAGTAGAAGGAGCAACACGAAAGGAAAAAGGAAACACACTAGTTATAGGAGGGAGCATCTTCCCCAAGAACATTTGAAAAGAATTTCCCAAAGCTACAAGATCCTATTCCACAACCTAGTTTGAGTTCCTATTCTAAGTCTATTGAAGGAGGTAGAGTGATCCCACAAAAATTTGCAATCCCACTTTTATTTGAACTTGAAGAAGAAAGAGGAAGGACCCACATATGGATGTAGATTGCTAAATCCAAGAAGGTGGAAGATGTGGGCCTCATGGGAGAGAAGGTCCTCGAAATGGGAAAAAAGTTAAGTGAGTTAATGGAAAAGGAGTCCATAATGACATAACAAATACAAGCATAAAATAGATGGTTGAGGAAGAAATTACAAGAGAAGGAAACCTAATTGGCCACAATGGAAGGCCTCTCCATGAAGGCACTATAGTGTAGATTTCCATCCAAGTCTTATGCACTCTTCCTGAAAGAAGAGTGGATGTAGTTCCAAATCAAGACATTATCACAACATTTATCCATGCCATTTCATGATTACAAGCCTCTCATTGAGTTGTGTGACCAAAGTAGCATAGAAGACAAAGCTAAATTAGCTAATTTCTACTTGCACAACCTCACCTTAACTGATATGAATGTTTGGGATCCTAATGAAAAGTTGGTAGACTTACAACTGATGGCCCTTACATCTTGATTGACTCATGAGTAAGCTAGAGTTGAGGAGGTGAAGCAAGTAATGGGAAAGGAAGAAAAAGAACCCATATATTTGAGGGTACAGAAGATAAGTCCCACGTATGTAATCAATACTCACAACATCATCTCCAATTATGCTAAGCTAGCTTCTAGATACCTTTCCACTCAAGAGCAATCCATCTCCCATTTGAGGACATTCTCAGGATGTTATGGACAGAGTGCCAACAAGCATGTTAGAGAAGATGGAATTACTTGCCGCACAGTCTCCAAATCAGGGAGTATCACTCTCTTGAAAGGTTGAGGAATGCATTGGAAAGAACAATCATGTACAAAAGGGTCGTGCAAATATTAGAGATCAACTGGATTGGACTCAAGCTCAGTCCACCTTTGTTGTTGGGTTTACAAGAAGGAAGGAATGAAGAAGAGGAAATGAAGCTGTTGATAGACATAGAGAAGGATGCATGATTCTATCCTTATGAGGGCATACCATCTACAAAACCTTGGGATGTCAAAGAGGCCACCAAGGCCATGAAAGACATGGACATAGATGACTGATTTTCCCAGAGGATGAGCAATAGTATTAGTATGGGGGTGATGATGAGGCTCATCAATAGGTAGATCACAAGGGTCACAATGTCATCCTTTAGCTTATTAAATTACATTTTTATCACATTTATCTACAAAATTTGTTATATTATCCTTAGTGTGAGGAGTAAAAGATGTGTTGCTATGTCAAGTGGGCTAATGTGTGTTAAATGCAGGAATTTGAGAATTTTGATATAATTTGAGTGGAGGAGATTGGAGTATAAAACAAAGAGATATTCTAGGAGGTTTTCCACCTCCTTAACTCCTCAAATTAGAAAAATATCACCACTCTATCTCTAATCAACTCGAAGTCATTTGCAGCCAAGCAGGCCAAGATCATTGGCAACCATGCAGGCCAAGATCATTGGCAGCCAAGCTAGTGCAATTCAAGGGAAATCTAGATCCACCTATTCTCTATTTAGGGAGACAAACATACCTATTTTATAGGGATATGTTGGTATCTACCCTTTTGTATAAATAAACAAGCTAAGGAACTCATTAGTATTCAAAGTTTTATTGTAGCTAGGAGACCATTGAGCTGAAGCACTTGTGACTGTTATTTTGATGATGTATATGACATATCTAGAATGATAATGAGAATTTTTATTTTGATCCATCACTGAGTTAGTTCAGAGGGTTGAATCTCTTGGGTTTAGGCCCAACCCTAGCAACCTAGGCCCCTATTATGTATTTATATTTATCTTAGCCTAGAATGTTGATTAGTTTTTGTAGTTCAGTAGAGTTTATTTATATTTCTTTTAGCTTAGAATGTTGAATAGTTGTTGATGTCCAGTAGAGTATAATCCCTCAAAAATTCTGTGACTATGATCCCTATCTCATCTCTCTCATGGGAACATGAGTAGAGAACACCACCATCACAACCCAAAAACAATGTGTGATTTCATGTTTATGATTTACTGGAAAGGTTTACATTTTTTTATCGTGCTTCACATATGATTTTTGTAGCTTAGAAGGTAGTTCATTGCATAGATCAAGTTCTTAACATATGTTAGATAGTTTCTAAATTCAATTAATATTTTCCACCCTTAATTGTAATATTTTGAAAATGGAAAGATGAACAGGTGCATGTGATGTCATAGGGATCTTGGGTTTGTAGGCAAGTAATCCTTCCACCAACTGCACCTAGGACTCCTCCACTCTCTTCTAATGAATGCCAACCCATGTTCTTGATCTCTGTTTTTTTGTCACCATAAGGAGCCTCTTAGTCCAAATATGGTCTTCTTGAAGTGTTGGGCTTGGCTAGTGGTGTTGGTTGCCTCCCCTATATTCCCCACAACCTTCATTCAGATTTCCATCACTTCATCCCATCATCCTTACCCTCCAAAACCTCTCGGCCAACTTCCTGTAGCGATTCAGGACTTCCTATAGCACTACAAGAATCCTGTAGCAACATTCTATAGCACACGTGTAGTAGTCTATTTGACACTATTTTGACCTACAATGATAGCATAGCTTATTTTAATAGTAAGTTGAAACCTAATCTTGGATTTCATGACCAGAAGTACCACCTGGGCCATTCCCTTCATTCCTTTTTATTTCCTACAAGAGTAAATAGCATTAGTTCTTTCTTTCTGAATTTGGAAATTATAATCTTACTTAATTTGCAAGTGTGAATTAGATAAACGGTGCTTGCATTGTTGAGTTATGAATTGGTAGGATGATCTTCTGTTTTCAAGAAAACCTGATAGCTAGATGATTTATTACAAATTAGAGTAGTTTCCTTTCTGTAGTTAACATAATTCTTGTGTTTTTTATGAATGGAATCAATAGCATTTACAAGTTGAAAACATTTACAGGTTAGAGTTGAAAAGAATTTACTTTCTTTACACTAGGAATATCTTTCACATTCTTCTTTTAGTAGTTAACCTCCTTTAAGTTCAGTCAAGGAATGGTCTTCGATCCTTAATGATCAAGTGACCTATTTGAGGGTGTCATGAGTAGATTTCATCTACTATGTATATAGCACTGTCATCTCAAATTTTGTACCAACCTTGGGTCGACAAGTAATTTTGAAGAGACTTTGAAAGTTGCAGCACTCTTGGTGCAATACTAGGGCTCACCACGTTTTGGCACCATTGTCGGGGAGGTGTCTAGGTAGATGTTATTTCTACTTTTCTTTCTATTTTTCATTCAGTTTTGAAAAATCATATAAAAAGGAAAAAAAATTATTTCATGCCTCGTAGGAGTAGGGACGCTCTAGGAATGTTCTTGCTAGATACCCCCACACCATCAAACAGTCAACCTTCACTCTTCTTCGATGAATGTCAACCTCCCTCTCTAACTATAGGGGAGTTAGGAGACCCCTTAGGTGAACAAATTGAGATCTTTGAAGAACCTATTGGGGAAGAAGAAGAAGAATCCATTCCACATACCCAGACCATGGATGAAAACGGGAATGAGGATGTTTTCCCATCAAAGAAATTAATGGAGATGCTAGGATGAATAATATAAGCCCTTATTCCTTGCCTCACTTCCATGGCTTGACTTCTAAGGACCTTGATACTTTCATGTTTGAGTTTATTGTTGTCTATAGGAATTATGACTATACCTATGATGACCAGAAGCTGAAGTTTCTCCCATCCACCCTTAAGGATGCAGCCTTGTGCTGGTTCATGGGTCTACCTAGGGATATCATCACTACCTAGGCTCAAATGCAACGTTCCTTTAACAACAAGTACAGGGACAATTTTAGGTCTAAAGACACCAAATATGACATCTTTAGAATGACTCTTGGACCTGATGAATCCCTGTAAGACTAGGAGAAAAGATTCCAGCTTAGTTGCAGGAGGGCCAAATACACCCTTGATCTTGAATCACTCAAGTTAGTCCTTCTCATATGAATCAAGGAGAACATAGTGGAAACCCTCAACATGCTGTCTGAGGTAGACATTTATCAACTACCCTATGAAAACATCAAGACAATATTCAAAAACTATTCTAGGGCTAGTAGGAAGAAGGGTAGGGCTAGTCAAGCTTTGGTCAATTCCTCTCCCTCCACAACATCCATCAAGAATGAAATTGGAACATGTTGGAGGACCTTAAAAGTAAAATTTTGCATACCTTTGCTCCGCAAATGGACACCATGTAGATCAAGAGGACACAAAAGGAAGCATAGAGGGCCTTAACTATATTTTTCCCTAAATTCACTAGAAGGCGCCCCAGAAATGAATGTCCATTAAATGTTATAGAGGTCTAATCAGTCTGTGAGGAAAACCATGCCACATATAAGTTTCCTTATTTTCCTAGATTGAAAGTTGTATACCAAGGGGCAGAAGGTGGGGATTAACAATTATTTTTCATAAATCAAAGGAGGCCTCAAGGCCCTCGGACATACCAGCAGGGCATGCAAGGTGCATCCTACTCTTATTACCATCCCAACTAGAATTCACCCCTGCCACCTTGGTACTCTTCCACTCATCCATCATGGTCCACACCTTCTTCTTGCCCTTATGCACCTCAATATCCTCCTCAACCTATCAATCAAACATTTCAACCATATTATACTACACATCGTCAGTGGAATAACCCATCACAAGGGTGGAGGCCTCAATTCAACCAACCCCATACTTTACTTCCTCAACCTCCATCTCAAACACAACTTATTCATCCTTCTCCACCCAAGCTACCACAGATTCCTGCTCAACCCAATCCAAACCCGAATAACAAGCAAGCACAACAGGTCTATAGTGGAGAGACATCTTACCCTGCCTATGTTATGGAGATTCAAGAAATCAACCTCAGGTCTGGAAGAGTGCTCCCAAATAACCAATCTCCATCTCCACATGAGGAGCTTGAAGAGGAAAAGGAAGATAGTAACCCTCAAGTAAATCCACCTCCTTTTCCTGAGAGATTGATCCATCCTAACCAGCACACCGTAGAAGAGACTGAACTTCTAGGATAATTGAAGAACCTATGTGTTAAAATTCCACTCTTCCAAGCTATCAAGGATGTTCCCATCTACAATAATATTATGAATGAGAAACGCTTCAAAAATCTTGGGAGGATAAAGAAAGACACCCCTACCATCAATGTCACTGGTCAATTATCTGATCTAATGTTGCGGAGAGTGATTTGCCCAAAATATCTAGATCCTAGAAGTCCTGTGGTAGATGTGCATATTGATGGCATCATTTTCCCTCACACCTTGATTGATCTAGGGGTTGAAATCAATGTGATTAATAAAGAAATTATTCTCAATCTAAACCTCCAAGGATCCTTAACAAAGACCACCACAGTGATGCAACTTGCAGATAGGTCCACAATGGCTCCTAAGGGAGTTGTTGAGGATGTAATGGTCTCTATTGACTCCTGGGAGTATCCTACTGACTTCCTAGTTCTCCAACCCAAGACCAAATTCACGGTTATCTTCTCAACCTTGGAAGACCATGGTTAACTACTTCTGATGTTTACATAAGTTGTAGAGCTAGGAACATGACCATGAAGAATTGGCATTTGTCCAAGCAGTTGGTATTGTACCCTCCTACTCAAACATCCATTTAGCATGACTTACCCCTATGGGTGGGAGTGGAGGAGGAAATGAAGTGTATCATACAACATCACATCCAATATGTACCCTAGATGTTGTTATAGGAGGAGGGAAACCTAATGAAGTTGACCTCATTGACCAAATCCTCCAGAACCAACCACCCAACACCATGCCTCTCGATGAGCTTGTGAAGGGATATCAGGGTAATCCTTGGACTAATTTATGCCTCATGGACCCAAGTCTTGCATGTTTCAAAATGGTATAAGTTGGTCCATCTAGAACCTTGAAGATTAATCCCTCTCTCTGTTGATCTAAAGATGATCTGAGGTTGTCATTAATGTCAACCCAAGCAGCACTAGGGGATACCCTGATCTTGCAATGGAACGTTTACTTGAGAAATTACTCTATTTTGAGTCAAGGATCTTCTAGATAGATTCTACTCGTCAAGATGTTTCCGTTGATATATGGCATGCCAAGTAATTCTTTACGGTTTGAGAGATATCCATGCTTCAAGTTAGTAACCCCAGTTAGTGGGCTAAAACCCTATGGGGTTGTGGCATGGCACTCATAATTGGTTTTTTTCATTGAATAGTCAATAGTTAATCATTTTGTAAGCTCCTAAAATCCCTCCAACATTTTCTATAGAAGACCCTCTCAACTCTATAAAAAGAAATCTCATATATCCTCCAAATATAGTGATCGTGGAATTTTCACTATAACTTTATTTCTATGAAGTCTTAGATTTTAAAATGAAAGCCCATTTGATTTGAAATCTTGATGAAATTCATGACCAAATTTCAGATCTTGTTTCGCTATAGTATCGGAGATATGATTTGTGGAAGTTAGGGTTTTCACAGGCTCCCGAATTTCATCTCAAGGAAGAGACCTTGGGAAAATAGTCATAACTCTCTCTCTAAGAAGAGGATTGGAATTTTGTAAACAATGGCAGATAGTGCACAGAATGTAGTTTTCTGTGTATCAATTTCAGAGCTGAAGGAGGAAACAGTGACACGTGGCACATCGTACAAGTTTGCTCTACTAAACTAATCCATAATTAGGTCATTGTGAGTGATTGAGCATAACCTTGTCTTGAAGAGTCCAAATCGAGTTAGACTTGTGGCATTGGAAAGAAGACTCATGGGGCTTCTATAGGATGAAAGATGACATGTTGGGGATCTGAAATCATAGAGAAATAGCATATTAAATATCATGCTCCTAGAAGGCAAGAAAAACTAGATCAAGCGTTGTCAAGGGGTGCAAAGGACCAAACTTTCTAGGGCAGCAAAGAGAAACATGCAACAAAATGATGCAACAGAGGTAAGCTAAAAGTAAGTATCTTTACGCCGTAAGGCGTTTCCATTTGAAATGAATGACCCCAGCCGTCCCCGTGTCCTATTGTTGATCATAGATTTGTGGTGTTAGACGATTGAATGAATCATGATCGTTGATCCCACTGATTCAGAACTGAATGAGGAAGCGGACAGACGCACAGTGATTTGCATGGATACAAACGGACGGAAGCAGAGGGACGGAGACAAACTGTCTACGGACGCACAATGATTCGCATGGATACAAACAGACGGAAGCGGAGGGACGGAGACAAACTGTCGTGGGAGACAAACGGCCATGGCGAATTCGCATTGGAAAGGTCTCACGATCTTAAATTCACGGCCTTGGAAGATGGTGGGGACTCCTCTTTATTTTCTGTTACCAGGTCAATGTTTCGAATTTCCCCTACCAGTGGTTAACGGTCCCTGAAATCTTCTAAACAAAACTAGATTTATACGCCCCCTGGTTTGTGTTCTTTTTAGGCTGGTAATGGCGACCCTCTTTTGAATTGATTACTGTTGCTAATTAGTATGCCCACGACATGGTCGCTTTATTTTACCCTGCAACTGTTTCGTTGTTTTTTTACATTTCGTTCGAGCATTTTTAAAGACCCAGTGTTGCCTTTAGTTGTATACTGGGCAGTGTATAGTAACCTTCCGTATTTCTAAATTATCTTGGTATGACATGAGACCACCTGCTGATTAATCATTGTAGATAGCAGTGATACGCTTGTTAATTCGATGGTTTCCCATGTTTGTATACCTCTTATAAGTTTTCAGTATTACCTCTGCGCTATGTAATGTGATTACTCTGTTTTTCTATATACTGATTTCAGTTGTTAATATTAAAGTCTCTGCTCTGTTCTTAGTATTGTTTTAAGTTTATTTGATAGATTTTTAAGTTTATTTGATAGATATATATATATAGATGCATGTAAATACGCCACCTGGTTTGTGTTCTTTTTAGGCTGGTAATGGCGACCCTCTATTGAATGGCTGAGTTGGCTGGTGAAGGATTGTCAACCTGGGATTCTCTGGTGTTTCATTATTCTCGGCATGGCTCTCAGCAAAAAGATTACACTGGCCACGAAGTTGATGGCTACGACGAAACGCTGTTGCCTCTTGACTTTGAGACGGCGGCGATGATTGTGGACAATGAGATCAAGGATACGCTGGTAAAACCCCTTCCTCCGGGAGCTCGACTGCATGCAATCATCGATGCTTGCCATAGTGGCACTGTTCTAGATTTGCCCTACTTCTGCGTCTTCAACCCCAGGTCACTACTTCTAAGATTCAATCCATGTCTGTTTCTCAACTTTTCTTTAGCAGTATATCCATCTGTTTTCTAAAATGAATTGTTATAATTTTATTATGCTGACAAATTTAGCGGAGGAAAATGTGCGTGGGAGGACCGTACACCTCAAAATGGTATGCGCAAAGGAACAACAGGAGGTGAAGCGATATCTTTTAGTGGATGTGATGATGACCAGACCTCTGCAGATACTAAGGTAAGATTATCTTTAAGAGGTTAGAATATTTTCGATAATGAAATATTTTGGAAATATGGAAGATAGGAATAAAATTAATCATGGGTATACTGGAGAAAAGTGAGAGTGAGTGATGAAGCTTCCGTCCCTAACACATATACGTTTAAAAAATGAATTATTATTATTATATACTTATATAAAATATTTATATATAAAATCGGTGTGATTCTTAGTGAGAGTGAGTGATGAAGCTTCCGTCCCTAACACATATACGTTTAAAAAATGAATTATTATTATTATATACTTATATAAAATATTTATATATAAAATCGGTGTGATTCTTTATAATTATTGATGGCCAGTAAAACAAAAACTTTAAGATTACGCAGTCAATACGTTTAAAAAATGAATTATTATTATTATATACTTATATAAAATATTTATATATAAAATCGGTGTGATTCTTTATAATTATTGATGGCCAGTAAAACAAAAACTTTAAGATTACGCAGTCAATTTTCTAATAGAATTGTTGTGAACAGGCGCTTTCAAAGATTACATCAACAGGAGCCATGACTTACAGTTTTATAAAGGCAATTGAGAAAGGAGAAGGGAACACTTATGGGAGTTTGTTAAGTTCTATGAGTGTTACTGTTCGTGAAGCACGCCAAAAGCAAGCAAAAGCTAAAGATAAGGTTATCGAAGGAGCGGGCTATAAACAAGGCAAAGTTCAGGCCAGACAACCTGCTGATCTTACAAATATGCTTGTCCAAGGTGGCAGCTACAAACCAGGAAAATTGCAGGTATTACAATGAGAAAGGAGTGCTTTCAAATACTTTATTTACCTCTATTTTGTTTTATAAAATAGACTTCAAAAATTAATAAGTTAAAATATATTTTATATTGTTTTAATCATTTTCAAAATTAAATTTATTACTATTTTTACGCCGTAAGGCGTTCCCTTTGAAATCAACTCCCTTCTCTGCCTACTTGTCATCTTGTAAGCCACACTTAGACGATTGCAACAATTTCAGCCTTTGATTCAAAGGGGTTGCCCAAACGGTTTAAGAGCATAACACAACCTCAATTAAGTTCAATGGACAAGTATGGAATATATATTAAAATTGCAATTTTTTTGGTTATTGAAATTATAGTTTAAAATATATAAATGAATTTAGTATATTAATTTTTTTTAGGATATTTAAATTATATAAATTAAACCATTTATATAGTTTGAATAATATTTTATTAAATTTTAAGTGAAGTTTATAAAAAATATTATAGAAACTATATTATAATAAAAACAAGTGCTAGGAGTACCTATCTCTTTGTTTAAATATAGTTGATTGGAGTATTCTTCTTGGTTTAAATATAGTTAATTAGAGTCTTAACTATATTTAAAATAGTGAGTTGGTCAATTAAAGTCTTCATACAAAAATAGAAACGAAAGTGAAAATGTACAATGTTTCGTTCGAGTTGATATGGAGAAACTTTGTTTCAAGTGAACAAGATGTTAATTCCAAGAAACTTGAAACTTGTTTGCATAACCATTTGTCTCCTACAAAATTCATGGGCATTGTATCTCCTCCCTGCACAATGGTAGAATTAGTTTGGACCCATACCCCAACCTCTGCACCCTGGAATTTGAATCCCCTAAAATTAAATGAAGAGCTTCAGTGCATTGCATTGGAATTGCTCCTAGTGTTCACCTTGGCTAGAGCTTCAAATCTACATCAGATTCTACAGACATTAATGAGGAAAAAAAAGAAAGTTCTTGAATTCAATTTCTTGTAATAAGACTAATTTATTGAATTCTTGATATACTAAAAAAAATGCTCATGAGATCCTAAATATTAATAACCATATATCAATAAAGTTTTTTCATAAAATTAGGAAAGAAACGCTCACAAGATTTTAAAAATTAATTTTCTATTAATTTATTTATATTCATGGAAATAGAAGTTTTATTAGAGAAAAAATAATTCATGAAAATGGAAATAATAAAAAAAGACAAAAAAAGAGTTAAATAAAAAGGAAATAAAACTAAAACCAAAACAATTAGTAACTAATAGAAAAATGGAAGGTACAACCTGACGCCAACTAATCACCTTACAAATAAATAATTTTAAATAATAATTAAAAAACAAAAATTGAATTTCAATGTTAAACTATAGATAAAGACAAATTGATGCGCATTCAAACCCACAACCAAATGTGTAATACCATGCTTGGGGCATGTATAAAAATAAAGTGTATATTAAAAACAAATACTCCTTATAATTACATAAATAAATGTGTCTATTTTGGAATAACGTTTCTAGAATTTAATTTAATTATCAATAATTAATAAGTAGATGCTGAGGATTTAACCCCTATTGAATATCTATGAAATGTTTTTAATAATAATTATGGATAAATATTAGAAGTGCTCCCTAAATTTATATGCTAGAAAGCTTAGCTTGCTAGAAATATTGCAATCTTTAATAACAAGCTTACTCCTCAAAGCACTAGAATTCATTATCATTGTGTGCCAAATTTGAAGTCCCAAAGTAGAATTATCACTGCCCAATGAAAGAGTTGGATCAACTACCCATAAATTACTAGTTGTTATCAACAAAATATGAGAGATGTTGGAAGCTTAGAATGATAGATGTGGATTTCAAAACTTAGAAGAATAGTAGACAAGGATGGATTCTCTATTTTGATGGGGCATCCAAAAGAAACCCAAGGGGGGAGGGGCTCTTTATGACCCTGAGGATGAAAAAGGGTTTAGGTACTCATGGGGACTTATTCATATGACAAATAATCTAGTAGAGATGGATGATCTTTATCATGGTATCTTGATTGCCAACGAAAAGTAAGTGAAATAATGTCATGTATTACAAGACCATAACAAAAAGGCTCTTTATGACCCCGAGGATGACAAAGGGTTTGGGTACTCACGCTGACTTGGTCATATGGCAAATAATCAAGTAGATATGGATGATCTTTATCATGATATCTTGACTGCCAATGAAAAGTAGGTTAAATAATGTCATGTATTACAAGACCATGACATTATTTAGACTTTCTGTTTTTTAACCTCTTTTGAATGGTTTGTAAATATATTTTAATGATCTTCACTTATCTTTTAATGATGTGATTCCTTTTTCAATGCACTGGCTATTGACGGTTTTGACTTTGGCTTTGGTTTTGACTTTGGCTTGAGTCTCCAACATTATGATCTCAGTCATTTTTTTAGATCCTACAGTCTCTCATCGTTTTTCAATATTTCTGTTTCCTGATCATATATCTTTATATTTCTGATTGTGGTGCACAGCATTCCCCTGGAGGGAGTATTCATGGAAGGAAGCCTACCCCCGACTTCCTACAATGTTGTCCTTCCAGACCAGAACTACTGTGGGGAGATAAAAGTTGGCCTCACATTCACTATTAAGGTAGATTCTATATATGTAGAGGCTCTTTATATCAGAAACATTTTTTTGAATGGTAATAGGATGGATTCATATTAGCTTTGGATATTGACCAGAGGGAGTATTCATGGAAGGAAGACTACCCCCGACTTCCTACAATGTTGTCCTTCCAGACCAGAACTACTGTGGGGAGATAAAAGTTGGCCTCACATTCACTATTAAGGTAGATTCTATATATGTAGAGGCTCTTTATATCAGAAACATTTTTTTGAATGGTAATAGGATGGATTCATATTAGCTTTGGATATTGACCAATCACTGTAAATTTCATTTTCAAATTTTGTTTTAGAGATGTAAGAAGATAATTTCAATAAAAAGTTTAAACTTATTCCTTCTAGATCTTTTAAAGTTAAATATCTTTTTAGAATTTAATGGATTTAAGGATATAAAGGATGTATTGTAGATTTTGAGAATATTCAAGATATATGAATAATAGAATTTGAAAATCTTAGGGAGCAATACAAAGTTTAAACTTTAAAGTTAAATACTTTTCTAGAATTTCATGGATCCATGAATATGGTAGCTTTTGAGTATATTCAAGATCCATGAATATTGTAGAATATGAGAATCTTAGAGAGATTACAAATAAGATTAAAGTGAAACAGGTCAAAGAATCTTAGAGAGATTACAAATAAGATTAAGGTGAAACAGGTCAAACAAATTGACTAGGCACATTCTATCATATACTCAAATTCTAAAATATTCCCAGAATTTATTATCAAATTAATTTCGATTCCATAACCCTAACATGTAATTGTGTTTTTTCATATAAATTCCCATCAAATTACTTCAATCCTATGAACTTAAATATGTTTTTTCATATTATGGTGATTGAAAATTGCAGGAAGAAGAAGATTGTTGTGAGGAAGCAGCAACGGAGGAGGTCGGAGGGTGGAAAGAAAGCTCCTACTGACCATTCCTTTCAATTGTTATGTTCAGTAGGTCACATAACATAGAAAACCTTCAAAAAATCGAATGTACTGTCGCATCAAACGCAAGAAATTCTGAAATAGTGTTTATTGGGAGTATATCATTCTGAAATAATGTTTATTGTGAATATATTTGCATCTTTCCTCGCCTATGACTCTCTTTTAGTGTCGCATCTAACACATAAATTCTGAAATAGTGTATCCACATAGTTCCTGGACTATGACTCTTTTTGTATGGTTTGATGTTTATCTTTTCTACCAATCATTGAAACTCTTCATGGAAATGTTGTGATTTCTCTTGTGTTTTCTCTAAAGACTATAGAGAATGGATTTCCGCACTTTATGCCTTACGGCGTTTTCTTTGCAACATCTGGTGCAAATGCTAGTTTGTATATGCATGTTCATCTCTTAATTGAATTAGGTTCTTTGTATTCTAATTTGTTGTTTTTGTTTAGCACTGACATATGCTCTGCATGATGAGGTAAGTTTTGCTATTATCATGTCATGGGTATTTCCTTGAAGACTTTTTGCGGATATTATATATTCATCAAGAGAAGAATCAATGCATAATATAATTTTCTGAAGAATGAGAAAGGGTAGCATGACAAGAGCAACCATCAAGATGTAGAATAGCAGTAAGAAGTTCACCATATGAAGTCCTCAAGTGGGAAGCACTACATACAATCATTGTAAAAGTATCATTGTATAGATTCATTGTAAAATCATCATTGTAAAAGTTGTACAAGTGTCTATCTACCAAGAGTTGAAGAGGTAGTGTTGGGAGGTCTAGGATCATCGTTAGGTGGTTTTGTCATAGTTGGGATTATGTTCTAGTGTGTCGTCTTCTTCTACATCATTCTATATCATTGTGAAGTGGACCATTTTCCCTGGTATGGGAGTCCATTCTGCTTTTATTCTTCTATAGGGTGGCAGGGTGGTGCTAGGTTGGTGCATGAAGTCACCAACAAGTTCAAGCCTGTGAAAAATTCACGGTGGTAGGGTGGTGGTAGGGTGATTTGTAGCTCATTGGGTATTGGTGCATCCGTTAAGTTGACTACTGAAGAATCTAGGGCGTTGGAGTGTCCATCTAGTGGGAGATGGAGAAGAATGCTTTTCTAGAATTCTAGGAATTTGTTGCTTTCATTTCAGTTGGATTTGAATATTAAATAACTTATTAGAAAATTGTTCGGTGGTTTTTGACCTGGAGGGGGTTTTCCACCTAAAATCTTTGTGCCTTCTGGGTTCTTTTATTTACTGTTATTACTACATAAATGTTAATTTGAAGATTAACTAATGCTCTAAAAGGATTTAAAAGTGCTAATTGCTAAGGAATACTGATTCAACCCCCCCCCCCCCATTATTTTCCAATAATTGGTATCAGAGCTTGGTTCCTTCAGTAACATATTAACAGTTGGAAGTCAGTTTTCATAACATAGAGATCGGAAAGTCAAAGAAGAGGGTTACAAGGATTTCAAAGGAAGGTATGGGTACAACAAAATCTCAAGAAAGTGAGTATTATGTACCAAACCCTGATTTTGATGCAGATAATTACTGGATATGGGAATCCGGGATGGAAGTATCTTTGTAGGCACATGGAGTATGGGAATCAATTGTTTCTAGAGACACATCTACCGACGAAGATAAAAGGTACAATGCAAAGGCCATGAATGTAATTTTGAATGTTTTTCCAAATTTTGTGAAAACAAAAGTTGGTCAATGTTCAACAGCTAGAGCTCTTTGGGAAAATCTTCATAATCTCTATTCAACAAAGAAATCAGGTCAAGATGTTATTGAAAACTCAGATCCTATTGAGTATGATGAAGAAGGTTTGACTATAGAATAATTTTCTAAGGAGGCAATCAAGCTTATAAAAGAGCTCAAGGCTGAGAAGATCCATGCCAATACTCTTGAAGAACAAGTTCAAGGTCTCAAAATTGAAGTTGAAGAACACAAATGTATTGAAGAGTCACTTCAAAAGAAGTTGGAAGAAATCAATAATAAAACGACACGAGACCTCGAGATAGAATTCCAACACAAGCAACAAGAACTTGACACAGCATTTGCAAAGATTAGCAGGATCACGCAATAGATACAGGAAGAAAAAATTGAAAGGAAGGAATCTAATCGAAGATACATATCCACCATTGACCAAAAGGAAAAGGAATTAGAAACATCTTCAATAGAAATAAGCATGCTCAGGATTGAAAATGAGAAGTAGAAGGAACAGATATAGGTTCTCAACAGAGAAGTAGAGAAGACCACTCTACTCAAGCTACAGGTTGAGGAGGCAGAAAAAAAAGGAAGATCTTGAAAATATGTTTTCAAGAATATCTTGCTCAAAAGCAAGAATAACTTGATGCAACTCGTCATGAGATCAAAAAAAACAAGGGATCACAAAAAGAATACTTACAAGATAAGATAGACGAAGAAGCGAAAATGAAGGCAATTAAAGATGGTAAAGCTCCAGTTGATGAAGGTACAAGCTTCACAATTTTGCAGGATGCTTATAAGAAGGAATTTTATTAAAGTTAAAAGCCAAAGAAAAATGTTGCAACTCCAAAGAACGAGACCAAAGAAATCAAGAAAAAAGGACCACAAGAAACTAGAACATCGCCTCCAAAGAAGAATGAAAACTATTCTAGGTATGTTCGTTTATTTAATGGTTATTGTTTTTTATGTGCTAACTATGGACATATGGCTAGGGTTTGTGATGTTTCTAAAAGGTATAATCATTATCTGCAGAACTCTAGAAGCAAGTTTGCAAAATCATGAGACAGGTCCCACGATGATTTTGTCAGAAGAGAATACGTGCTAGATGGGCCAAATATTGAATGTCTCAAATGCCATAACTATGGCCATAACACTCGTGGTTGAAAATATCAGATGGAGTCACCTATGGAAAACATTGAATGCTTCAAGTGTCATAAATGTGGACACATGGCTTGAGATCACAGGAATAAGAAGGTCTAGAAAAGGAAACAAGTACAGGAAGACAAAGCATATAACAAGGTTTCACTAGTTATGCTTTTAGGATTTGTAAAAGAAAAAGGTCATGAGGAATTAGTAGTTGCTTTAGATAATGACTCAAGTCAATATGGCCCATTAGGCGACTCACTATTTTGAACAATCTGGCTTGTTGACTCCTTAATGCTTGTACAAGCAGAGTCTATGCAGCAGTATATGGCACAAGTCTATGATTGATAGGAAGTTATTTTGAACAAGATGGTAGTTTCATTAAAGGTTTAGGGGCAGCAAAATAGTTGAAGGATTACAGGTTACCAGGAACAAGACAATATTAGTCTGCAAAGGATATGCACAAGTGGAAGGAATCTATTTTGATGAAACATTTGCACTAGTTACCAGAATGGAAGCCATCCAGATGTTTCTCACATATGCATGTTCAAGAAAAATAAAAGTCTACCAAATGGATGTTAAGTTAGCATTTCTGAATAGAGAATTAGAAGAAAAAGTTTACATTGAACAACCTGAATGTTTTCTACTATCAAAAAAATAGGACTATGTTTACAAGTTAAAGAAGGCTATGTATGGTTTCAAGCAGGCTCCCAAAGCATGGTATGCTCATCTTGATGGATATCTACGTCAACAAGGGTTCAAGAAATGTACTATTGAGAGCACTATTTATGTACAAATAGATAAAGATAATTTAACAATTGTTGAGGTATATGTGGATGATATAATCTTTGGTAGCAATGATGATCGACTAAGTAAGAACTTTGCTACAGAGATGCAAAGTGTGTTCGAGATGTCTTTACTTGGTGAGTTGACATACTTCTTGGGGCTTCAAATATCTTAGTAAGAGAAAGGAATATTTATATGTCAAGCCAAGTACATCAAGGAAATGCTCAAGAAATTCAAAATGGAAGATTGCAAACCTGTCGTTACTCCAATGGTAACAAGTTGGAAATTGAGAATAGATGACGCATCTAAGGATGTGGATCACAGGTTGTATAGATCTATGATTGGTAGTCTTCTATATGTAATAGCCTCGTAGCCAGATATGCAAGTAGTTAGATAAGTATCAAGATTCCAAGTAGCACCAAAAGAATCACATATAATTACCATCAAAAGAATTCTTCGATATCTAAAGGGCATAATAGAATATGTCTTGTCGTATCCCAAGGGAAAAAATATCATTATTCAAGCCTTTAGAGATGCAGATTGGGTAGGAATCGTTGATGATCATAAGAGTACTAGTGGAGTAGCATTCTATCTAGGTGGTTGTCTCATATCATGGTTGAGTAAAAAGCAAACCTCAATCTCATTATCCATAGCAGAAGTAGAATAGATTGCAGCAACAGCTTGTTGTACTCAAGTTCTCTGGATGAAGAAAACTTTTCAAGATCTTCAGATCAAGTTTGATGAGCCTATTACCATATTTTGCAATAATGCCAATGCCATCAGTATCTCTAAGAATCCTGTGATGCATTCCAAAACAAAGCACATTTCAATAAAATATCATTTCGCTAGAGAGCAGGTCACCGAAAATAATATCAAGCTTGAATATGTTGGTACAAAAGAAAAAATCATTGATATATTCACTAAACGTTTACCTCGTGAAGCATTTGAATATCTTCACCAGAAGCTTGGGATTCTCCCAAGTTCTCATTAGATTTTCCTTATTCAAAAAATAAAGTGGGAGTGGAAGTGTGTACAGGTCCATAGGATGGTTGTGCGTCAAGGGGAGTTAACCTTTGCCATTGATGTCAAAGAAGGAGAGAAAGCAATAGGAAGAGGTGCCCTAGTTGCAGGGGGGAGTACTTGTGTTGCCATCAATGCCAAAGGGGGATATTGTTGATCTAAAGATGATCTGAGGTTGTAATTGATGTCAACCCAAGCAGCACCAGGGGCTAGCCTGATCTTGCAAGGGAATTTTTACTTGAATACTTACTTTATTTTGATTCAAGGATATTCTAGATATATTCTACTCGTCAAGATGTTTCTGTCGATATATGGCACACCAAGTAATTCTTCACGGCTTGAGAGACATTCATGTTTCAAGTTAGTAACCCCAGTTAGTGGGCTAAAACCCTATTGGGTTGTGGAATGGCACTCATAATTGGTTTTGGTAATTGAATAGTCAATAATTAATAATTTTTCAAGCTCCTAAAATCCCTCCAACATTCTCTATAGAAGCCCCTCTCAACTCTATGAAAAGAAATCTCATATATCCTCCAAATGTAGTGATCGTGGAATTTTCACTATAACTTCATTTCTGAGACGTCTTAGATTCTAAAATGAAAACCAATTTGATCCACAATCCTGATGAACGTCGTGGTCGAATTTTAGATCTCGGTTCGCTATATTTTCGGAGATATGATCTGTGGAAGTTAGGGTTTTTGTAGGCTCTCAAATTTCATCTCAAAGAAGTGACTTTGGAAAAATTGTCATAACTCTCTCTCTGAGAAGAGGATTGGAATTCTGTAAAATGTGGCAGATAGTGCACAGACTATCATTTTCTGTGTATCAATTTCAGAGCTGAAGGATTAAACAGTGACAAGTTGCACGTCGTACAAGTTCGCTCTACTGAACTAGTCCATAATTAGGTCATTGTAAGAGATTGGGCATAACTTTGCCTTGAAGTGTCCCAATCGAGTCAGACCTGTGGCATTGGAAAAAATACTTAGAGGGCATATAGAGGACCAAAGATCACATGTTGGGGATCTGAAATCACAGAGATACATGATTAAATATTGTCCTCCTAGAAGGCGAGAAAAACTAGATCAGGTGTTCTCAAGGGGTGCAAAGGACCAGACTTTCTAGGGCAGCAAAGAGCAAGGTGCAGCAGAGGTAATCTACAGGTAAGTATCTTTTCTATATGCATGTTCATCTCTTAATTTCATTATGTTATTTGTATTCTAATTTGTTGTTTTTGTTTAGCACTGACATATGCTCTACAGGATGAGGTAAGTTTTGTTATTATCATGTCATGGGTATTTCCTTGAATACTTTTTGCAGGTATTATATATTCATCAAGAGAAGATTAAATGCATAATCTAATGTTATGAAGAATGAGAAAGGGTAGCATGACAAGAGTAGAAATCAAGGTGCAGAACAACAACAAGAAGTTCACCATATGAATTCCTCAAGTGGGAAGCAATGCATACAATCATTGTAAAATTATCATTGTACAAAGTCCTTGTAAAAGCATCATTATAAAAGTTGTACAAGTGTCTATCTGCCAAGATTTGAAGAGGAAGTGCTGGGAGGTCTAGGATCATCATTAGGTGGTTGTGTCATAGATCGGGTTATGGTCTAGTGTGTCGTCTTCTTCTACATCATTCTATATCTTTGTAAAGTGGACCATTTTCCCTGGTACAAGAGTCCATTATTATTTTATTCTTCTATAGGGTGGTAGGCCGGTGCTAGGCTGGTGCATGAAGTCACCAACAGGTTCAAGCCTGTGAAATCTTTAGGGTGGTAGGGTGGTGCTAGGGTGAGTTTTAGCTCATTGGGTGTTAGGGCATCCGTTCAGTTGACTACTGAATAATCTCGGGTGTTGGAGTGTACATCCAATGGGAGCTAGAGAATAATGTTTTTCTAGAATTCTAGGAATTTGTTGCTTTCATTTAAATTGGGCCTGAAGATTAAAGAATTTATTAGAAAAGCATTCGATGGTTTTTGACCCAAAGGGGGTTTTCCACCTAAAATATTTATGCCTCCTAGGTTCTTTTATTTACTGTTATTACTGCATAAACGTTGATAATAATTGAAGATTAACTAATTCTATAAAAATATTTAAAAGTGCTAATTGCTAAGGAATACTGATTCACCCCACCCCCCTCTCAGTATTTTCCAACACTCTCTCATCCAACCAAGAAGAGAAGTTTTGCAACATGCTGAGAGAGCACTTAGATGCCTTTGCTTGGATCTATAAAGAAATGAAAGGGGTGTGTCCTTTGGTGTGTACTCATCACATCTACATCAAGGAAGGATACAAACCTGTGCACCAACCTTAGAGGAGAATGAGCCCAACCCTCAAGGACATACTAAAGGAAGAGTTGCAAAAGTTGTTGGATACAGGGTTCATCTACCCCATCTTAGATAGTGAGTGGGTGTCGCCTCTAGTTTTGGTCCCAAAGAAGAATGGGAAGTGGAGGGTTTGTGTGGATTATGGAGAGCTAAACAAAGCCACTAAGAAAGACCATTTCCCTTTACCTTTCAATGATCAAGTTGTAGATGGTATTGTAGGGAAGAAGTTATTCTCTTTCCTGCATAGATTTAGTGGCTACAATAAGATCCAGATCAGCCTAGAGCACCAATAAAAAAATAAATTAATTTGTCCTAGGTGTACCTTTGCTTATAGGGTCCTTCCTTTTGTATTATGTAATGCCCCTGCCAATTTTCAAAAGGGTCATTCTAAGCATCTTTCTTGAGTTGGTCCATGACTCTGTAGATATCCAAATGGATGATTTCACTCCCTATGGGTGTGACCTCTTGGAGGCTCTCTCTAAGAATCATAGGGAAAGTCCTGAGGAAGTGCATTGAAATTAACCTCTCACTTAGTCTCGAGAAGTGTGAATTCTTGATGAATGCAAGGACTTTCCTTAGCCATTCAATATCTAGGGAGGGAATACAAGTGGACAAAAACAAAATTCCCATCACAAAAAGGTTCCCTACTCCTCAAAGAATAGGGATGTTAGGTTTATCAAAGACATCAGAAAATTAGCCTCAACAATGTTTGGATTACTGGACAAGCACTCAGAATTATGCTGGTCATATCGCTGCCAAGAGGCCCTAGAGGTCTTGAAAGACAAATTAACCACTGCACCCATACTCAGAGGTCCAAATTGAGCTCTTTTCTTTCATATCTATGTTGATGAATCTAACAAAGTTGTAGGAGTAGCTTTAGGCTAGATAGATGATAATTTACCTTATGCCATTTACTTCATTAGAAAAAATATGTGCAAGGGTGAATTGAACTACACTGTAACTGAGAATGAACTCCTAGTTATTGTACACTCTTTGAACATGTTCATGCACTACATCATTGGATACTAAAAATTTGTGCATACTGACCATGCAGTTATCAATTAATTAATGAACAAGCTTGATGTGAATTCTAGAATTATTAGATGGTTGCTACTATTACAACAGTTTGATTTAAACATCATTAATAAGCCAGGAAAATAAAATGTAGTTGTAGATTTTTTATCTAGACTTGCATTTCCTACAGGTGATAAAGGGATAGTTGATGATCAACTTCAAGATGAGAAATTAGTTGTTGACATAGCCAACTACCTAGTTGCTGCAAAATTACCTCCAAATCTGTCATCTAGGGAGAAGTGCAGAATTGTAAGGAAGAGTGCCCTTACACTTGGATTGGGGGCAATCTCTTCAAGCTGGGACCAGATCAAATTTTGAGGAGATGTTTCAATGAAGAGGAAGTCTTTGAAATCCTCTCAGCATTTCATGATGGGCCCTGTGGAGGTCACTTTGCTGCCAAGAGGACAACTTTCAAGGCTCTATAACCTGGCTACTACTGACCCACTCTCCACCAAGATGCAAGAAGATACAATAGTCAATGTGATCAGTGCCAGAGGATGGGGACACCTACCCTCAAGGATGAAATTCCCTTACAACCTCAGGTGGCTTTGGATCCATTTGACAAGTGGGGCATGGATTTCCCTGGGCCAATTGATCCATGATCAGGGAAAAAAAAGTACATCATTATGTGCACCAATTATTTGATAAAGTGGGCTAAGACAAAAGTTGTCAAGGACGCAACAAAGGATAAAGTGGTTGAGTTCTTAAGGGAGAACATGTTCTACGAATTTGGGTACCCCTAAAAGATGGTCACCAATCAATGAGATAAATTCACATCACATATGATTGTGAATCTCTTAAGGCAGCATCATATCAAGCAAAAAAATCTACTACCTATCATCCTTAGGCCAATGGACAAGTAACGGTCACAAATAGGGAATTAGAAGGCATCCTCACAAAGGTTCTCAACAGCAGCAGAAAGGAGTGGGAAGACAGATTAGTGGAGGCCACTTGGGCCTATAACACAACTTGGAAAATAACTACTAGTTTTACCCCTTATGATTTGGTCTATGGAAAGAAGGCTCCACTCTCTAATGAGTTTGAGTACAATACTTTGAGAATGGTAGCCCAATTAGATTTAGATGTCACCAAAAGCAAGAGAGACTACTCCAGTGAAATGGCTTAGATGGATTAATAATGCAAGCCCCCCAACACACCAAAGCTATCTAATTGAAGAGGAAGGTCTGACATGATAGGAATATCAAGGGAAAAGCCTTTCAAGAAGGGGATTGGGCATTGTTATATGACTCTAGGTTCAAGGACTTCAAAGGAAAATTGATAACAAGATGGTTAGGCCCATACTTGATAGAGAAAGTCCATGACAATGGAGCTGTTCAAATCTGGAACATTGATGAGGAAGGGATTCCCTTGCTTCTTAATGGCTACAAAATTGAAGATATACAGAAAGCCTATGTCTAAGGAAGAATTCATCAGCACCATCAGCAGAGAGGTGAATGTGATTGGAAGTGTCATTGCTTCCAAGTCACAAAATTCCTAGATATTGTTTTTGTTTGTGAAAAAAAAGAGAAAAAAGAATAGATAAATAAAATTCGTAGATGAAAACCTTCATGAGGCATCTGAGGCCAACTCTTGCGTTGAAACCATCCCTTAGGCAGTTCTAGAGAAAAAAATAAAAAAATAAATAAAGATCCCTCTGTGAAAAACTACCTTGAGGTGCTTAGGGCAGGCATACAGGTTGAAAACCTCTCATGAGGCATCTTATGTGTCCCTCAAAAAAGAGAACAAAAATTAAAAAGAGAAAAAACAAATGGAAATTTCATGACAGGGAGCCACAACATGTTTGTTAATATTTTTTGTCATTTTGCAGGTTTTTAGTACAGTGGCAAATTTCAAGGCTATAGGGCCAACATCCTCAAGTTTCCATCTAATTATCCCTCCATCCACTCCATATCCTCCATGAAACCCATTTCCTCATCACTCTCCACCATCCTATTGGCTCAAAAATCCAATTTCAGACCTTCTTTGGCTTGCTACAGGAAGATCCTGTAGCACTAGAGGAATGTCCTGAAAATCTACAGGAAGGGGATCAAAATGAGAAAATCATCAAGAATTACCTTTCCAAAGTTAAATGAGGTCCTCCTACCTTGATCCACCACTCATCCATATTTCATACATCCCTGTTCAAAAATAAAGCAATATTTCAAAACTAACCCTAAACTTTGTCTCATCCTAGAAATTTCTAGAAAAAAAAAAAAACACAGAGTATGTTCCCTCCATTTCCACAACCCTACACTACCTAATCAGGGCCCTAACGTAATCCTCCAAGCCCTATACAATATTTCTCATCACTCCCCTAAAGTTAAAAGACCTTGAAAGAGAAGTAAAGGGCTACTACAAGATTGTCCTATATCAATCTCTGAAACTATTAAATAAAAGACAGAAGCCTAGTTTTTTCCTTCACATCAAGTTGAGGGGATGACACCATCTCATGAGGCACTATATGACTCAAAGAAGGACTCTACACTAGCAGAAACAACACCTCAGATATCAACAAAGGACCTGTACACATAGCAACAACAATAGTCAAACACATAGGAGTAAAGAAGATATATGCAAGAGCAGAAAAATACAACAAGACAAGTCCCTAGGTAACAGTACAAGGGTCCAACACTCCAACATACATTTATCAAACATGAGGTAGGCATAGGTATGGAAACCTCTCAGCTCCTCCCTATGTGTAAAATAATAATGTATGAATGTCAAGGTAAGGTATCTTTTATAAGCTGGAGGTGGCCAGTTAACTTGGCCACCCTTGGTCAGTGAACAAAAAGTGATTTTGAGTCATCATGCAATGTGGGAGTGGCACATTAGTCAAGATTATATAGCAGAGAGTGAGTGTTGATTATGAGGGATGAGGGAATGATCACTCCAAGTGGGACAGCGGTCCAAATAGGAAAACTCATACCTCTTCCAAGTCATCACAATGCTCTGAGCCCTGGCCAAAAATAACATATAATGTAATGATGCCCAATTTCTCTTGCATCTACGCTCATTTCAAAAACAATTATGGTAAGGACGAGCTTGGGGAGCCTTCGAGGATAATCGAACCCTACTCTGTCATTTCTACAGGAGGTAGCTACAAGAAGCTACAGGAAGCTCGGAAAATTACTACAGGAAGCCTCCAAGGGTGAAAGAATGCTACCAAGGGTCAATTTGGTCTCCAATTATCGTTATCCCAGGCCATGTGGTGAAAATTAATTGGCCCCTCTTATTCATCTTTCCATAATTTACATGATGGTGCACCCTAACTTCTACAAGTCATAACAGTCACCTTATGAATTGAAAGAATGTTTCTAGCTATAGATTAGAGGGGATATAAATAATGGTCATCAACTAGAGATTCAAACCCTCTGTTCCCATTGAATTACACATCAGAGCTATCACAGGAAGCAACCCTCCTACACTTAGTTGAAAACAAAGGAAATTATGGGGGGGGGGGGGGGGGGGGGATTCAATAGAAGGAAGCCTACAGATAGTACAATAATCCATCTTCACCCTCCTGTATTAGACATTTTTAGAAGGCATCAGTGGTTATGTGTCTTTGACCTATTGAAGGCATATGATGATGACATTACATATTAATTTTCCATGACCCTAAACTCTCAAACAAGATTCATTGCCATCACTGTGGTAAGGGGATTAGCCATTTCCATAAATCATGAGCTAATTATTAGGGTGAGACCTTTCCCCTAGGGATCCAATGAAGGAGAGAAGACAATAGCAGTAGTTTTATTGCCAAAAATAACTTCTTCACTACTAATGAGAAACCTATTGAAGATAAAAATGGAGTTAGAAGGGAAAGTCTACCATATCCTTGGGATGAGGTGGCCTACCATATCCTCAAGTTCATCTCCTATGAAGGAAGACTAATGTAGTCTATGGCTACCATTTCAGATTTCTCTATGAACTAAGGTTTCAAGTAGAATCTCCCGCAGGCCAAAGAATCAGTGTACCTTAATTCCTCTTACAGTCCATCAAGGACATGAGCCAAAAGGTGAGAGAGGGAAAGCACCAACACCTAGGCCACCATGGCCTCATTAAACTCATGGTGGAAGATCATCTGGATAAACTAAGGATCTCTGTCCTCTTGTCCAAATTCATGGACATGGAAAGGAAACCCTTCATTGACACTCAAACCCTCACACTAGGTGAGACCCAAGTATTTAGTGTTGGAGGAAGAAAAGGGAAAGAAGAGGAGGAAGAGGTAAAGGAAGAAGAGGAAGAAGAGGAAAAGGTAGAGAAAAAAGAGGAATAACTAGATCAAGAAGAGGAAGTAGAGAAAGATGAAGAAGAAGAGGAGGAGTGGCATGAAGAACTAATCCTTGAGAAAACCACTACATCTAGAGAAGAAGAGGTATCCCAAGAGAAAACAATTTTGTCTCTAGGGCCCATAAAAAAAAAAAAGAGGTAGTTGCAACCTTAGCTACCTTGAGCACACCAATCAAACCTAAAAAGAAAAGGCAAATGAAAGCTCCCCTCTACTTCAAAACTAAGAAAAGCCTTAGGATTAAACAAGGGAGGCATCAAACTCCCACAAAGGCCCCTATTAAAATTGAGGAATCCCCAAGTAAAAAAGAGGAGCTAGGACCCACTGAAAGGAAAGTTGAGGAAGTCACCTCTCTTGTAGCCATATGAAAGACTCCTATAACATATGTAAGGAGGCCTACCACTAGATCAAACTCCTTTAAACAACCCAAGGCACCTACCACACTCCAACAGAAAGGGAAAGGGAAGTTATAGGAAAAATAGAGCATGCTTTACGAAATAGATATGATGCTACAGGAAGAATAGAAAATGCTACAGGAAGAGCAGAAGGAGCAACATGAAGGGAAAAATGCACCACAACAGTTACAAGAGGGGGCAACTTCCCCAAGAAAATTTGAAAAGGATTTTCCAGAGCTATAGGATCCTAGTCCACGGCCTAATTTGAGA
Organism: Pinus taeda; assembly: GCA_000404065.3. NCBI lineage: Eukaryota > Viridiplantae > Streptophyta > Pinopsida > Pinales > Pinaceae > Pinus > Pinus taeda. The sequence continues at coordinate 327,445 of APFE030803499.1, forward strand.
TCCTATTATAAGTTCATTGAAGGATGCCGAGTGATCCCACAAAAAATCGTAGTCCCACTTTTCTTTGAAATTAAAGCAGAAAGAGGAAGGACCCACAGATGGATGCATATTTCTAAATCCAAGAAGGTGGAAGATATGGGCCTCATGGAAGAGAAGGTCTTCGAAATGGCAAAGGAGTTAAGTGAGTTAAGGGAAAAGGAGTCCACAATGAGAGAACAGCTACAGGCAGAAAATAGATGGTTGAAGAAGAAATTGCAAGAGAAGGTAACCCAATTGACCACAATGGAAAGCCTCTCCATTGAGGCACTACATTGCAGACTTCCATCTAAGACTTATGCACTTTTCCTCAAAGAACAATGGATGTAGTTATAAATCAAGACATTAATACAACATGGATCCATGCCATTTTAGGATTACAAGTAGTTCATTGAGTTGTGTGACCAATGTAGCATAGACGACAAAGCCAAATTATCTTAGTTCTACATGCACAACCTCACCTAAACTAATATAAATGTTTTGGATCCCAATGCAAAGTTGGGAGACCTGTAGTTGATGGCCATTGCAGCTTAGATGACTCATGAGAAGGCTAGAGCTAAGGAGGTGAAGAAAGTAATGGCAAAGGAATAAAAAAAAACCCCTCTATATCAGGGCATAATAGATAAGTCCCATGGCTATAATCAATACTCACAACATCATGGGAAATGATGTTAAGCTATCATCTAGATCTCGAGAGTAGACCCTCTCCCATTTTGAGTACAGCCTTAGGTTGTTAGGGACAGAGATTCAACAAGCATGTTAGAGATGGAATGCCTTGCCACATAGTCTCCAAATCAGGGAGTATCATTCTCTTGAAAGGTTGAGGAATGCATTGGAAATAAAACCCTTGTATAAAAGGGCCATGCAAATATTAAGGATCAGCTAGATTGGACTCAAGCCTAGTCCACCTTTGTTGTTGGGTTTACAAGAAGGAAGGAATGAAGAAGAGGAAAGGAAGCAGTTGAAAAACATAGAGAAGGATGCATGCTTCTATCCTTATCAGGTCACACCATCTACAGAACCTTAGGATGTCAGAGAGTGCAACAAGGACATGAAATACATGGACATAGATGACTAAGTTGTTCATAGGATAAGAAACTATTTGAGTAGGGGGTGATGATGAGGATCATCAATAGGTATATCATAATGTTCACAATGCCATCCTCCAACTTATTAAAATATCTTTTTCTCACATTTATCTACAAAATTTGTTATATTATGCTTAGTGTGAGGAGTAAAACATGTGTTGCTATGTCATGTGGCCTAATTTGTTTTAAATGCAAGAATTGGAGCAATTTTGAGATAATTTGAGTGCAGGAGATCAGAGTAAACAATAAAGAGAGATTCTAGGAGGGTTTCTACCTCCTTAACTCCTCAAATCAGCAAAAGATCCCTAATCTATCTCTCATCAACTCGGCGTCATTGGCGGCCAAGCAGGCCGAGATCATTAGCTACCAAGCCAGTGCAGTTCAAGGGATATCTAGATCCACCTATTATCGAGTTAGGGAGACAAACATACCTATTTTATAGGGAGTTGTCGGTAGCTACCCTTTTTTATAAATAAGCAAGCTAAGTTACTCGTTAGGATTTGAAGTTTTATTGGAGCTAAGAGACCATTGAGCTGAAGCACTTGTGACTGTTATTTTGATGATGTATTTGACATTTCTGGAATGATAATGAGAAATTTTATTTTGATCCATCACCAAGTTAGTTCAGAGTGTTGAATCTCTTGGGTTTGGGCCCAATCCTAGTAGTCTAGGTCCCTCTTGTATACTTATATTTCTCTTAGCGTAGAATGTTGATTAGTTGTTACAGTTCAATAAAATTTATTTATACTTTTTTTAGCATAGACCTCAAAATGTCTATGGTTGTGATCCCTATCCCAGCTCTCTCATGGGAGCATGAGTAGAAGAACCCACCATAACAACCCAAAAACAATGTGTGATTTCTTGTTTTATTGGAAAGGTTTACATTTCGTATCTTGCTTCACATATGATTGTTGTAGCTTAGAAGGTAGTTCATTTCATAGATCAAGTTCTTAGAATTTTTTAGGTAGTTTCTAAATTCAACGCATCCTTTCCAACCTTGATTGTAATAATAATTTATAAGTTAGCTTGTAATCAAAGTCAAATTGAGTTGAATTGGAAGGGTTCATTATTGGTTGAAACCAACACCCAAGCTTTAAATGATAGGGAATCAATTAAACCAAGTGAGTCCATTGTTTTTAACTGAGTCATTCAAATCATTGTAAGCATTTCTCTTGGGTGCATTTTCAATAGTATTTGACACCTTGCTTTTCACCAATCAAGTGAGTGAGTTCAACTCTAAAGAAAGCAAGCATGCAATTCAGGACACAATCTAAACAAACATCAAGCAAGGGAATCAAGAAAATATAAAATCAAGCGAGCGTGACAAAATTGAAGTGAGTGTGAAGTTAATTGAAGAAAATAAAGTGAGCGTGAAATTGATTAAAGCAAGTTCGAGCAAGCGTGTCAAAGATCAACATGGGTAAAGGAGGAAAATGTCTCCAAAGTGCAGAATTGGAGATTAAAGAGTTGAAAGATTGCAATCATGAATTACTGAACACAATTGAAATACTGGAATGGAAGTTGAAGCAAAGTCAAACCTTAATCAATCAAATGACCAATACATTAGAAGCAATGAAAGACTTTCAAATTGAGGTTGAAGTGAAAGAAAACTCATTCATGCACTTCAAATTAAGTTAAGTGAAAAGCAAGATTTACTCGATGCATAATGTGCAAAGAAGATAGATGCAAGTTGTGACATTGAACACCTCATCACAATAGCAAATGAAAGTTGTGATACAAGTAATCTTATTCAGCATATTGATGAAGGTTGTGACACAGATGATCTAGTCAAGAAAGTTGATATAAGTTGCAACACATATGAACTAATCAAACAGGTTGATATAAGTTGTGACACAAGTGATCTCATCCAACCAGTTGTACTACTAAATGATACGACAAGTAGTACCAAAGATCAAATCGATCAGTTTGATGCAACATGTCAAACCGCTGAATTGTTATGTTGGATCCCTACAATATTAGTGATTACCCCATTACTATGGTAGTTATACCCCTTATTAATATTTTTGTGCCCCTATTGTCCCCATATTGTTATTACTGTGCCCCATAGAATCCCTCTATTGTTATTTTTGTGGCTTTATATTATTATTGTTAGGCCGGTTGGGTTATATTGTGACTCCTTAGACTCCTATATATAGAAAGGAGGTTTTGTCATTTGAATCATCCAAGAATTGTTCATTTATGTAATGTAAATGAGGTTGCCCCCTTGAAGAGGCTGACTTTTAAGGCGTTGGTCTATCTTTTCTATCTTTTTATTGAGCTGGTTTCATAACATTTTGTATCAGAGCTTTGGATTCTAGGGTTTCACTGCTCCAAACAGGTCATTGTAGCATTGTCACTATAACATTTCTTTTGCAATGTTTCAGAAGCTAAAAAAATAAATCCATTTGAGAAGACATTGTGTTGAAGCTCGGGTCCGAATTTCAGAGCTTTTCGTGCTATATTTGCAGAGATATGATCTGAGGAAGTTGGTCTTTTTGCAGACTCCTGAATTACATTCCAAACAAGTGACCCGGGGAAAATCATCATAACTTTCTCTCTGAGCATAAGATTGAAATTTCATAAAAATTTACAGAAAGAGGACAGACTATAGTTTCTTCTATATAGTTTTCACAACCAAAGGTCAAAACGGTGACTCGTGGCACGTCATACAAGTTCACTCTACTGAACTAGTCTATAATCAGGTCACTGTGGGAGATTTGGCATAACTCTTCCCTCGAGAATCCAATTTGGATCAGACTGGTGGCATTGGAAAGAGGGTGCAGAGGGCTACTACAGGTCACAATTTCAGAACTAGATGATCCGAAATTAGAGAGATACATTAGATTCAATATTGAGCTCCTACAAAGTGAAAAAAGGTGTGTAGTTTTTTTTTAATTTTTGCATAAGCTTGGTTTCAAAACTTAGTTTGAAGGAATAAAATGGGCATAATAAAGCATTATTATTGGTAATTTATTCCCCGAGAAAAGAAAATGCAAACACCTAGTAGGCAACCTGAAAGCTCTAGCATGACTCATGAAGAAGAGGAAGAAATGCAACATGATTTATCAAAATTACGAGACCAAGTGCAACAAGTGTCACTTGCACAAAAATCAACAGAATATAAGATGGATGGTTTAAAGAAAGATGTAGAAGCTAAGATGGATGGTTTAAAGACAAGCATGGAAGATTTGAAGATAGGCATGGAAGATTTGAAGACAGATTTGAAGACAGATTTAACAAAGTTTCTACAAGAAATGCTTACTAACGGTGAAAGGGTACTAAAGGAAACTCATGATGAGAACAAAAGAAATGTTAATCATGATTCATAGACTCTAATGTTGGATCGAAGACCCACCATATTCCAAAAATCGATATGAGGAAGTTTGATGGCAAGGATCCCGCAACATGGATATTACAGATGGAGCAATTTTTCGATCTCAATAATGTGCAAAACACACAAAAGGTACGTATGGCAACTTTATATTTGGAACCAATCAGTTTGTATGGTATCAATGGCTTTGCTCTCGTAAACAATTTATCACTTGGGCAATTTTTACGGAAGAATTGGTAGTACATTATGAGGATACAAAAAGCAACACTTTTTTTATCCAATTGATAAGTCTTAAACAAAAGGGTTCAATAATGGAGCAGAGGAGTTCCAAAAATTGAACATAAGGGTAAAAGATATTCCAGAGGAGCATAGGATTGATGTGTTCATAGGGTCTTTAAAGGATAATATCCAATATGATGTTCGCCTTTGGGAACCTGATTCATTAGAGAAGGCATTCAGGTTAGCAAGAAAAATGGAAAGCAAAATTATGGCAACCAGGAAGCATACCACTCACAACTATAAAGACGGAAGTGTTGTTGCCCCTAGTCTTCCACAACCTATAAGGTTGACACCACAACAATTGGAAGAAAAAAGAGCAAAAGGGCTTTGTTACAGTTGTGATAGCAAATACACTAAAGGTCATAAGTGTGCTGAGAAGAAATTATTCTACATAGATTGTGAAGAGGAAGAAGAAAAGGAGCAAGAAAGGTCACAAGAAGAGGATATACTCCAGGAACAAATGCCTAGATAAAGAAGAAATGAATCCGACCATATCTTTTAATGCATTGGCGGGAATTACCACTCCTCAAACCATCAAGATAGAAGGACAAATCAAGAAGAAAAAGGTAATAGTGTTGATTGATTCAGGAAGTACTCACAATTTTATTCATTGTAAGGTAGCAAAAGAATTGAATTGCTTCTTATATCCAACACCAGAGTGTCAAGTGATGGTTGCAAATGGATGAACAATAAATTTCTCTGGAAAGTGCCATAATATCAAGCTATCCATGGGAGAATATGTATTGACTAGCCCAATGCTTTCCATTCCAATGGGAGGTGCTGATGTTGTACTAGGAGTCCAATGGCTACAATCCTTGGATACAATAGCTTTTAATTTTCAAGAACTTTTCATGAAATTTTTTGTGGAAGGAAAGGAATTGAATTAGGGGTATTGCAAGGAAACTGGGAAAGATAATCAACTCTAATGGTATGAAAAAGCTTCTGAAAAAGGAAAAAAGAGGTGTAATTGCACAATTATGTTCACTAGATGTTTCCACATTGGAATCATCTATTTCTCCAGATCTCGAAAAAGTCTTCGACAATCATTCCAAGGTATTTGAGACTCCCAAAGGTCTCCCACTTATTCGTGATCATGATCATGCTATTCATATGATTCCAGGAAGTGTTCCTCCAAACATCAGGCCGTACAGATATCTCTATGCCCAAAAGAGTGAAATTGAACGTATGGTTGCAGAAATGCTAGAGGCTGGTATAATTCAACCAAGTCAAAGTTCTTTCTCTGCTCCAGTAGTATTGGTGCACAAGAAGGATGGATCATGGCGCATGTGTCCAGATTATAGGGAGCTCAACAAGCTCACTATTAAAGATAAGTTTCCCATTCCTGTCATTGATGAATTACTGGATGAATTGCATGGATCAATTTACTTCACCAAGTTGGATCTTCGTTCAGGATATCATCAAATCAGAGTGAAGACTGAAGACATTCCGAAAACAACATTTAGAACTCATGAGGGTCATTATGAATTTTTGGTCATGCCTTTTGGCCTTACCAATGCACCTTCAACATTTCAAGGTTTGATGAATTCAATTTCAAACCATTCCTTAGAAAATTTGTGTTAGTATTTTTTGATGATATACTAATCTACAACAAGTCTTGGAAGGATCATGTTGAACATGTTGACAGGGTGCTACAACTATTGGAGGAGAAACAATTATATGCAAAAAAGATCCAAATGTTTCTTTGGAGTAAAAGAGGTGGAATATCTGGGTCATATTGTATCTCATGAAGGAGTTAAGGTAGACCCTAGCAAAATTAAAGCCATTAAGGAATGGAAATTCCCCACGTCCATAAAGCATTTGCGAGGATTTCTCGGGTTGACAGGATATTATTGCAAGTTTGTTAGGAATTATGGGAGAATAGTAGCACCTCTAACAACATTATTGAAGAATGATGCATTTTCATGGACTCCAAAAGCAACAAAGGCCTCCGAACATATTAAAGAGGCAATGTGCCAAGCACCGGTCTTAGCTACACCATACTTCACAAAAACCTTTATTGTGGAATGTGATGCTTCAGGAAATGGAATTGGTGTTGTTTTAATGCAAGATGAAAGACCCATTTCTTTTGAAAGTCGCCCAATCAAGGGAAAGTTTTTACACAAAGCTATTTATGAGAAGGAAATGTTGGCAATACTCCCATCACTTAAGAAATGGCGACCCTACCTAATGGGAAGACACTTCAAGGTAAAAACAGATCATGATAGCCTTAAATACTTTTTAGAACAAAGATATCCTCTAAAGAGCAACAAAAGTGGGTCACAAAGATGTTGGGTTATGACTTTGAAATCATTTACAAAAAAGAGAAGCAAAATGTGGTGGCAGATGCACTCTCAAGAAAGGATGAGGATGTGGACGCATTGTTGTGTGCCAGTTCTACTATCCAACCAGATTGGATAAACGAA